>APFE030408655.1:13465-52370 GCA_000404065.3 Pinus taeda
TTGAAGAAGCCAAGTACACATCCCCACCTTCATATGAGGTGGTTTTCACCTTTGCAGAAGGAGCATCATCAGATCCATTTCCTTTATTAGGAGCTTTAGATTTACACTCCTTTTGAAGTGCCCTTCCTTTCCACATTTCTAGCACACCACCTTTGTAGGTTTTCCTGGAGATTTAGATCTCCCTATAGATTTAGATCTCCCACTCGATGACTTATTTTTGTTCTGTTCTGGGACCGTCCTCGTACAAACAAGGCATCACCATTCTGGTTGTCCATATTTTTCCATCTCATCTCCTCCATCAACAAGGCTGAGACTATTTCATCAAACTGCAAAGCAGTTGCATTGCTACCTATTGCAATAACCAGACTATCCCACGAATCTGGTAGAAACACAACAAACAGATGCACTTATCTTCATCTGAAATTTTAATGTCAACAGATGATAATTGACTTACCACAGTATTAAACGCATTAAGATGCTCTATCACCGAGTCTCCATCTTTCATCCTCAAGTTATACAGCTTTTTCCGCAGGAATAGTTTATTCACCAGAGACTTAGATTGGTTCAAATTCCCTAACTTGTCTCACAGAGCCTTCGTCATAGCTTCCCCTGATATATTTAGCAATACTGAATCTGAGACACACAACCATATTGTGCTCTTTGCCTTCCGATCCAGCTTCTTCCATTCTTCATCGGTCACTCCCGTTGGTTTAGTACCCAGATCTACCGCGATCCACTGATCTTTATCCACCAACAAATCCTCCATATTGAGTTTCCACAACTCAAAACTCTGACCATTGAACTTTTCAATCTCTATCTTTCCGCTACTCGCCATCTTCTTTCACCACCAGAATTGATCTCACAGATCTCCCACTGAACAGGGTCTACCACAGGCCCGAGTGAAACCCCTTAGCAACAAATGCGTCCCCTTGAAGCCAAAACAGCTCCGATACCAAATTTAGGTTTTAACCTCATACAAAAATTATCTGCATACGAATTCTAAATCACAGAAAAATAAACAATGCGAGAGCATAACACATAAAAACACATATGAACAAACATTTTCCCTTGGATCCCAAAACCGAGACTACCAGCTTTATTTTTCATTATGTTCTTTTCAATGTTACAATACATATTTATACATGCCGAAGCATCCAATACCATGGACCGAAAAACCATCACGTCCAATACCATGGACCAAAAACCATCGCGTCTGAAAAACATATGCGAAAATCATGCACAAAACCATAGGTGGGTCTGCCCGACCTAACATAGGGTCCAAAACCAAACTTTTCCGGGGCGCTACCCCAGACCCCATAAAGTGGGGTTACGGGTACCCTTCAAACCCCCTGTTAACTATGTGGAAAGAATATAACACAACCCAACAGAGATCAGTGTGTTGGCATGGTAACTAGTGAACCACACTGCCATTCACTGGGATGTAGCAAAAGTGATCAGGCCAGCTCGTGATGAGACCTCCTATTCCAAGGATAATTTGGCTATCCAATGGATCATAACCCTAGTGTGGTGGCCATAATGGGAATGTCACTTTGTTACAGCCTTATGAACATGGTAGGTTGGCCCGTAATGAGACCCCCTATCCTCCATCTGCGAACACAATTTTGTTGTTATTACACATTTTTATGATAAAAAGAGGGAGGCTCAGTACTCCTTAAGAGTAGGAATGGTGGAAGAAGTTGAACATGTCAATAGAAAAAAATATATCCATAATCTCATTTACTACAGATATAGAAGATTATAACCAGGAAGGGTGAAACCAACATGGTATTAAGATGATCAATCAATATCATGTTCAACATAAAACAATGTAGTAAAGTAGTATATAAATAATTGTGTCCCTTTTGAAAAGAATCTATCATCAAGGAGTTGTCCTGTTAAAGATCATAACGTGAATGATAATAACTTGCTTCAAAAGAATCCATAATTCTTGTCCTCATAAAAGTAGTGTACTTCATGCCATGAAAGAGAATCAGGAAAATTTGGTTGAGATGAACTAGGAATAATTCCACAAGAGGAAGGAAGGGTTGCTCTTGAAAATAATCCCAAAGTGTTGCTTCTTTGAAGGAACAACAAAAACACTCAAAAAAAGTGTTGTTCCTTGTAGGGAACAACAAAGGAAATGCACACCAAAAAGCAAAAATACACACAAAAAAGTGTGAAAATGCAAATGGCGTTCCTTTAGAAAAAGGAACAACAAAAACACTATAAAAAAAAGTGTTGTTCCTTGTAGGGAACAACAAAGGAAGTGCACACCAAAATGCAAAAATACACACGAAAAAGTGTGAAAATGCAAATGTTGTTCCTTTGGAAAAAGGAATAGCAAAAGTTAAAAGTGTCGTTCTTTTAGAAAAGGAACAACAAAAATGCAAGTGTCATTCCTTTGGAAAATGAATAGAAAAAATGAAAAGTGTCGTTCCCTTGAAAAAGGAACAGCAAAAATGCAAGTGTCATTCCTTTGGAAAAGGAACAACAAAAATGAAAAGTGCAGAAGTGTTGTTCCATTCCAAAAGGAACAACAAAACGTGAAAGTGCAGAAATGTTGTTCCATTCGGAAAGGAATAACAAAACGTGAAAGTGAAGAAGTGTTGTTCCATTTGGAAAGGAACAACAAAAAGTGAAAGTGCAGAAGTGTTGTTCTATTCGAAAAGGAATAGCAAAGAGTGAAAGTGCAGAAGTGTTGTTCCATTTCGAAAAGGAAGAACAAAACGTGCTGCTTCATTTTGAAAAGGAACAACAAAACGTGAAAGTGCAGAAGTGTTGTTCCATTCGAAAAGGAACAACAAAGCGTGAAAGTGCAGAAGTGTTGTTCTATTTCGAAAAGGAACAACAAAATGTGCCGCTTCATTTTGAAAAGGAACAACAAAATGTGCTATTCTATTTCGAAAAGGAAGAACAAAACGTGAAAAAGGAACAACAAAATGTGCTATTCTATTTCGAAAAGGAAGAACAAAACGTGAAAAAGGAACAACAAAATGGACAATCATAAAATGCAAACATGCAAAAAAACAAATTAGTTGTTCATGGCATTGATGTTGAAGATATGTTAAAATTTGAATGAAGCAACACCTAAAAAAAAAAAAAAAAAAAAAAAAAACATTTTATTTTAAAAAAACAGTGTATAAATAAATAAATTAAGTTACAACACCTATGATATTATGGAAAAAAAATGATCTCTTTGAAAAATGTTTTGGCAGCGGTGACAAGACATGAATCTTCAAATGGAGATCAATTCTTCATTTCTTCTGTTATGAATCCATTGTATAATTAGTTGGATGAAATTCCCTTGTTTCATTAAAATTTCTTTCAAGAATCACTTGTCCATAAATTGACCTTTTTTTTTTCCTAGGACCTGCAAAAAACGAGTATCTACCTGCAAGAAAACATTAAATAATGGAGAAAGAGAGGTGCGCAGGCTCCCCTAATCCAAGAATTATGCAAAAAACTAACAAGTAGTTACTCTGTATAACAAATCCACAGAGAAAATAACAAAGTAAAATTTATTTGTCACCTGCGGGAGAGCAGTGGTCAACCATACTAACCAACAGTGTTTTAATCACAACTTCTTTGTTTTTCGTCCAAAATGAGTGATTTCAAAGCCAGATGAGAGGCTAATTCAAAGTTATATCTCCAATAGAAACAGGTTTTAAAAATTCAATGATATTATATGTCAATTTTACTTAGAACAACCTGCATAGCAGAGTCATTTTCAATTACCCTACTTAGAACAACAGTGAATGTTTTAAGCATAGATTATTTGTTTCATGTCAGATTCAAATGATTCAAATTGGAAATGAAATTAGATTCATTTTTTTATTTGCAATAGAAAAATGTTTTGAATAAAAGAAGAATTGATAGGTGAAATACTGTAAAGAATAGCCGGAAAGACAAAGTTTTAAGAGTGTTGATTTACGATAGATAGTCAGTGTTTTGATCATAAAATCCCCATACGATATCAAAAATGAGTGATTATAATTTAATTGTAAACTAGATTCATAGGTGAATCTACCATAGAAACAGGTATTAAAAATTCATTCATTTAGGCCTCCAAAACCTTACTGTCCCAACTCTGTTCCTGAGCTGCCTGCTAGACACCCTGTCAATATTTCGATTCTAACTTTTTCGTTTCAAACCGAAATTGAGTGATCCAAATTGGGTTGGAAATTAGACATAAAGGGATACTTAGGATAGAAATAGGTTTTAAAAATATTTCATTTTGGTCTCTCAAAACATGACTGTCTTGAATATGTTTTAAGAAATTTGATCAAGTCGGCAAGCAAAAAAAAATATGATATTCAAGTGTTTTTTCAAGTTGGTGATAAAAATGAAAATGAGTGTTTGTAGAACCATTATTTCCATTATAATTCATCTACATACACAAATGAATTAAAAAAATTTATCACCAATGTTGATTTTCATAGCATATTGCAACAAAAAACAACTAGTTTTACATAAAAAAACAAGATTCATTTATTTATTTCCTTATTTATTTTATTTTCTACACTAACCTATTTTGATTTGAAAAATGAATATGACTACGTATCTGAGTACTTCCAGTGGAGCCATTTTCAAAATAAGGCTTCATGTATACACATACCCAAATTTGAAAAATGCATATTAATAAAGATTAGGGTACGAGAAGCCAACTTCCCTTGAAAAGATGGTGTCAAAAATTGTTGAAGTATGGAGTGATGCTGCAAACAAGTGATGGAGTGAAACCAATCTTCAATATATCCTTTACTTTCTTGATTTCCCATATCCATCATATCATGAAGTTCTTGAGCTTTTAAAATGGCTTGTTGATGCAAACTAAAAGAAACCTCATTTTCTTTCATAGCTTCTACAATTTTTGAATTTGAAACATTCCTGAATCTCATTGTAAGTTTTCTCTAATGGCGCATGTGAGATAGAATGGGTGGGAAGGGTGAGTAAATTTGGCAGTTCAACACTGTAAGCATGTTGTACTGGTTTATTATGGTGAGGGTGTGGAATTAGTTGAGCAGGAAAATGTGTACAAATTTGATATGCAAGCAGGATGTTGTGGAAGAGCTGGTGGAGAATATGGAGAATGTGCTTGTGCTACAAGATGAGGGAGAGTAGTCATGCAATCATAAGGTGAACCATGCCAAACTTGTAGATAAGATTGGTGGTTATATTGAAATTGACATGGATGCCCTAGAACATGAGTATTCCATAATGGATTATGCAAGTAAGAGAATGGAGAAGAAGAGTTTCGAACCATACCTATTGACCTTGTTGCAGCTTCCCCATCTCTTTGATATGCCACTTCCAAATTAGATAAGGAAGAAAAACCATCTATGGTATGCTCCTTTTCGTCATGAGTGAAAAACACTTCATCAAATTCTTGATTTTTATGAACCAGCCTTGGAGATTCCTCTTGAATACCTTATGCACAACTCACAAACATCATCATATGACAACTGAAAAACATCACCTTTTCCTATTAGATTTAAGAGTTCTAAAAATTTATCTTTGATTCCTTTAAGAAGGATTGTTTTTAAGATCTCTTTTTCCAAATGCTTATATTTTGATTTTTGAAGGTTGTATTGAAATCAATCTACATAGTCCTCCAAACTTTCATCTTCCCCTTGTATCATACCAAAAATATCTTCATTGGATTTGCAATAGTCTTGGTACTTCTTCAAGAATATGTTCTTCATGTCCTCCCATGATTGGATGCAATTCCCACCTAGGCTTATGAACCATCAGAGAGCTGCTCCTTTTAGAGTAAGAGGAAACACTTTCAATCTTTGATCCTTAGTACAATAATCATATGCTCTACAAAGTATTTCGAGCTCAAATAAGAATGTATCTGGATCTTCATTTGCTAAACCATGAAAATTTGGTAAAGATGGGGGAATTGTGTGCATTTGTGTCACTCCTCCTAGATCTTTGATAGGAAATTCAAAAGTAGAAACTTGAGCCATTTCTTACCATAATATAAGATGTTCTTCATGTGTTTATTCAAGGCTCCTTCTTCAAATGTTCCTGTCAATTGGTTAGTGAAATGGGTGGTGCTTACATTACCACTTGAAAAAAATTATGAGATTTGTTTTTCAAAATTTCTATTTTTTTCTAGTCATTCACACAAAAATTCAAACATTTACCCTAAGTTCTTTAACAATTCTGTTGGAAAGCGGGTGGGGGAGTAGGGCTTTTACATGCTCCTATACGCAGGTTCTTACCTTTCATTTTTAATACCCAATTCTTTCCTAATAGGCACTCATTATATGCACACTACTCTTTAGAAATCGCTACACTCTCCCCGGCAAAGGCGCCAAAATTTCGAGCGATAAAAGGGTGTCTTTTTAACTCCTAATTACCTTCACATTAATTGTCAACCCAGGGACGACTTTTTATTTCAAGAGTGTACTCAGTCTGAGGCGGCTATTTACTCAAGAGTAATGTTATGAAAGATGTAGTATAGTGCTCAAAATAAAAATATAAATGGATGCTTGGCTACAACAAACTACTCTTTAAGGACTAAATCACACATTCAAGAAACTAAGCAATTCATCAATCAAGGGTTCAGTGGCAATAACTCATCCCTTTGTAAACTGATGGAACTAGAGGAAATCAGAGAACAGATCGTGGATCTGGGAGCCAGACAGTAGATGTCAATGCTCACTATAGCCTGAGATCATTCTTCACACCAAAATAACAAATGACAGGAAATGAAACGACAGATAATAAATGGAACAACAATTAAGAAATAGAACAACAAACCTGAAATGGAATAGCAAACAAGAAACTGTAACAACAACTAAGTCTAGCAAGTAGTAACACCTTAGTCTTATAAGATCAAATGCACTAATCGTGACTTACAGGAATCAAATGGCAATCCTTCACTCTTAAGGACGGATTGAACAACACACCCAAAATGGAACAACGCTGATTAAGGATTAATTATATAACAACGCTTGAAAACCATATATACACACGGCACACCATAATGGTAATATGATCTTGGTAACCCACTTATCAGTCTTAGTTATAAAGAATACAATTGTATTTTATAATGGAACAGCAACATCAATAGATCCAGCAATCACAAGGAAATATAATCTCTAAGATGAATTTGGTAATACCAACTAATAAATGTTACAACATGGATACACTGTAATTGAACAACAATACATTTTGTAACGATCAGCAATG
This sequence comes from Pinus taeda, assembly GCA_000404065.3. Lineage (NCBI taxonomy): Eukaryota > Viridiplantae > Streptophyta > Pinopsida > Pinales > Pinaceae > Pinus > Pinus taeda. The sequence continues at coordinate 20,663 of APFE030408655.1, forward strand.
TTATATCAATGATTGAAATAATAGCAATGTGTTACCAAGTCAAGATGAATCAATACGACATTCCTGGCATTGAGAACAATATTACTTAGTTGAACATGAATCGAATATAACAGAACCGTGATGTAAAATAAAAAAACATATCATATTACCGAATCACGTTGATGAGCAAACCATGCATAAACCAAAGAAGATAATATACAGTAGCAACGTACTCCACCAAAGGCTGGGCCCTTAGTCGCCAGCGGATGCTGCTGGGTTACTTCAGATGAAAAGAATGAACAACAACTCCCAAATTAGGTATTAATCATTAAATGGTGAAATCATTACAACAACTAAAGCTTTGAGACTTACAGCATGAAACAATCCTTTCTTCCTCCTATTCTATCATGAATTCTTAATTCTAAATCTCAAATTCTAAACCCTCAATTCTCCATTCTCTTAGCCATCCCCCTCTCTCATCTTTGTTTTCATTGAAATAGATAAATCAGAGAGCAGTTACAATAAAGATAAGTACAACATGATTTATATTACAAAATTGGTTTGCTTCTAACCAATTGATCAACGCGAAGATATATTTCTATCCATCTCTCAACAAGAGCAAGACGAATTTGGCTTTGCGGTTGAGATTTGGAGGACAGCCGCAACAACACATCTAAGAAAATTGTGCTCAAAGAACCATGTGTTTCTCTCAGTAAAAGCCGAATTTTGGAAAACCATTATTTTATAAAGTTAACTGGGTCCATTCTAGACAAAACCCATGTTCCAGATTTTTCAAATTCGTCTTCATTTGCTTAGAATCTCAACTGCAAAACTGTCACTTCTTACTCCAACAAATTTCTGAGTTGGCACTTTTAATAGTCAAATCTTCAATCTAGAAATTATCTTGGAGGTTAAAAATGGTGAATAATGTTACAACCAATTTATTGAAACTATTATTGATAAAATCATGCATAATCATCAATTTATTAGAAATAAAGGAAGATAAATAATATTCATCCATAAGAGCATAAATCATTTATAAAATGGATTTAAATGATAAATTATAACAAATGATATTATAGAGAAGAGTAAAAATGGATGAAATAAGTGTTACAAAGTGGTCATATTCATGGCCCAACAACTACCATGACCCTTTAGTTAATACATGAATCTTGGACTTCCACTTATTCGTCTTTACAATGATTACAACAATACATCGTGACTCCCACATCATCATGTGATGATACCTGAAATGTGACTACATTCGATGATTGGGACTAATAGTGACTGATGACATGGACTTTCAATAATGGTGACATGGTTGTTGTTTGCATATTCACCATTTGAGAAGCTTCGATCATTGATGTCCTTACCCTCCAAAGGGTCTTTGATTCAATGGAGTCTTTGGGGCTTCTTTGATCGTTAAGAGTCAACTGTGTTCTTTATTCCTTCTAATATTCCTTTTTTTGGTCTCCTTACCTGATATTTTTCATGTGTTCTTTCCACGTTGTTTTTGGAATACGTGTATGCACAATCACTCTTGATGAGAAAATACGAGCTTGAAAATATCATATTCTACCATGATTCATGCATATTTTCTATTCAGGCATTTCTAGTGAGATCAAGAGGAAAAGAATAAGATTTACAGTTCATGGGTGCACTTTAAAGGGATGAAGGGTTGAAGAGAAGAGCCTTCAAGGCTTCAACATGCACTCATGGGATTAAATGAAGAAGAGAGCCAAGAGAGGGTGCATGGTGCAAGTCTGAAGGATGAAAGGGGAAAGCTTTGGGCTTACCAAGTTCTCTGTGCATTTAAGGGAGTGGTGAACGATATAGGGCACGCTCCTAAAGGCTAAAGGAGGAAGGCTTCAGGCCTTTGAGGTGCACTCATACACTCAAGAGACATAAGAGGGTGCAAGGCGCACTCTTGAAGGTTGGAGGTTGGTTATTTGTCCGTTTGGAGTGTGCTCATATACTCAAAGAGTCCAAGGGAGTGCATGGAACATCATCAAAGGTTGAAGGGTGAAGCTTAAGGCCTTTAGGGTACACCTATGCACTTAAGGAGGGTGCACTTATTCAAGTTGAAGGAGTGTGCTCAAGGAAGAATTTCTCTTTTGAAGGGTGCAATTCATAGTAAGGAAGGGTAACATGGGTTGAGGAGTGTGCACAGTGCTCTTGGAGGGTGCATGACACACTTTTGAACAATGAAGGATTCCTCATCAAGGCTTCAGAGTGTGATCATGTGCTCTTAGCCTTATTGAGTTCACTTTTTTATATGAAATCTATGACTGCGGATAGAAGTATCTTCCTTAGGCCTCGAGGACTAACCTAGGAAAATAGCAAGACAAAGGCATTATTGTTTTCCGTAAAGTATATAGATAATGATATGAAGTCTACCTGGAATATTTTGTATGCTTCGCTCCTTCATTGGCTTGAATCATCCAGTCCTAGCTCTAAATGTTATTATTAGAACCTGCACAGTGATATAACACAAGCCAACAATCCATGAAAAAATGCGGCATCATATAATCACTTTATTCAATAGTGAACATGGTATTGAAATATATGAAACCATAACATCATAATAGAGAAATAAATAACTCTTTTCATTAATAGAAATGGGGTGAGTTACAACCAAAAATAGGTATTGTTCCTATCAAAGAGCTCTTCCAAGTTGACTTGTCCCTTCTCACAAAGTGCACCTCTAATCACCCTAATGCATGGGAAGATATCTCTCACATGAATAGCATACAGGTAGAGTAACTCTCCAAAAGGAAACCCATTTCTTATGGATGGAAATAAAAATATACGTGAAGGAGGTAGTTAATGAATTATTATCCTTTTATCAATTAGGGTTTTAGATCCACTCTTGGTGGGAGGATTAGATCAAGGTATAAGGGATGAAAACTCCAAGGATAGGATATGATTCAAGACTTTTATTTGACTTAAGTGGTTACAACAGATCTGGGAATATTCCAAAAGAAGAGGCTTCAAGATTCTCTCTCTTTTTCCTGAATTTCTATAACCAATGTAGGTCCATAATGGAGAAACCTATAGGTGATAAACAAAATCCATAGTGGAGAAACCTAGTTTTCAACGTTATCCAATAGGAGGCCAGGGAGCATTGGTCATTAAAATTACTGAAACTAGGTGTTTTCAAGCAGAAACTTAGGTATAAGAATGATTCATGCTTAGGGATTTGTGCAAGGATGATGATAAGGAGGTAAATAGATGTTGATTGATCCATTTGAATGCCTATTGACCAAATTGTACAAAATGGCCTATAACAGATTGCCCCTTAAACTGAAAAGTCAAGAATGATAGCTAATGACTGAAGTTATTTACCTTGTGACAAGTCAGGATCAAGAACAACTGGCGAGATCATTATCTGTTACAATACATTTACATAATGGTATATTTTCTGAGGGAGACATACCCATACTCAGCACATAATGTACCATTACATGTACAATGATCAAAATACACGTCCACTGATGAGTAATGGTGAACCCATGATTGGATAATTTTCTGTATGATCATAGCCATCATGCATTGTGATCTGGTATTACTCCTGAAATCACACCCTAGATGGATGAAACTAGATCCTTAGTCTTCTATCTCATTCACATGACTAACCAATGTACAAGTTTAACCATGTGAGGTGAATGAGCTATAGAAAACATGGTAGACACCATCTAGTTATCGCCCATTGGTGTAAGCAGTTAACAGACGTGAGAGAAACCATCGATGATGTTAATGGCTCTCAAGGTACTCCAGTACAATCCTTATGGTGTGAATAAATGATTTAGTGTCAAACATCACATAGAATATTTTGATCAAAGGTCAATGATGTAAATATGTTGTCGAGAGTGAGGAAACTTGTCATTGATGTATGCAAGCACCAAGGTACCAAGGGGAGTTTCATATGTCAACTTCCTGGATAATGAGATGATGTCAACAAGAAGCGACTCGTCAGAGGCAGATCCTGATGTATTCCCGATCAATGACATGAAATAGTTATGGCTATTTGAGACTAAACGATCATAATGATGCTGATACAGAACTAGATTAGGAAAGACAGGCATGGAATTAAGGATTAAGAGTATTGTAGCAGATATTAACTGAATGACTTCTCTTGTACAAAACAGAGACACTGAATGGAGTTGGCAACATTGACCGAAAAGCAAAAGTAGAGGCTCTGAAACGCTATGATAAACCAAAAGACAAGCATATTTCCCAACCCAAAAACCATGGAGATGAAGTGGAAGAGTTTTGTGTTCAGGAGTGACTCATTTCCATTAGCAAAATGGAGTACCCTATTTTTCCAATTTCCCAACCATACTTGTCAGTACCTCTTTATTTCTTAACAAGCTTGAGGATGCTAACATATGTTTGATTTGTAAGTTCATCCTTTATATGAATCCCTCTGAGAATATTTAATGAACCTAGAGAAGGAGTGGTTTGGTCTTGCCATGAACAATGAGTCCATCGTTGTTTGATGTTTTAAGGAGTCCAATGAAGCTAAAACTTGACACCTTTTTCATGCTTAGAGAGTTTCAAAAAGAGGCGAAAAAGAAAAATCCAGAGGTTCATTTTCATAGATAGTCCCTTAGGTCCTTGTTGTAGCGGCTACAACCACCCTCCAAAATTTTGCCCTCACTTCATTTTGGAGCCTCCTTGCTTGAAATAAATGCAACTACCATACACTGATCAATTACTAGTGTTTATTTGAGTTCATCTATCATTTCACTGGTTTTGTTCAACTAATATGTTCCGTTGGTCAACCAGAAGCACACCCAACACTTGGTCCACATTTCATCAACTAGCTGTCAAGAAAAACTGCACTAATCTGGAGAGAAACATGCCTTTATCTCCAAAAATGTGTAGAGAAGCCCTGCAGCTTGCCTGCACTCAGAAATTGTGTAGAACAAGCCATGTAGCCTTGCCCTGGAAATTATGTAGAGTAGACCACCCAACACTTCTCTGGAAATTTTCTTAGTTTCAACCAGCTTTATTGCCTCCCAGAATTGCATAGAAACTGACCAGGCCAAAAATGTGCGGAGTAGTTAGGCTAGATGCACTGTTCTCTCGAATCACGTAGAATTAGAAAGCTACACTACCCTCCAGAAATACACAGTGCATCCCAACACCATTGCTCTAGAAATTTGCGGAGAGTTGGCCAGTCAATCAAGGGCCCTTAGTCCAGAAAAAATGTACAATCTCTTCCTCACTGACTCTCTGTTGCATGTGCCAACAGGTTGTCTAGTTCCCTCTAGAACTATGTAATCCTTCTTTCCATGTCAGGTAGATTTTCCCAAAAAAGGAAAAAGAAAAAAGTGAAAAATAATCCCTAGATTTTAGGGATCTATTTTTAGTAGCAGGAGCTACATGCAAAACCATTTTTAGAAAATTCCCACCAAGTGTCACTTTTTCCTAGATTTGTAGCATGCACATCATAAACACTAGTTTCACCAAATCTATTTAATCAATGCCTTAGAGCTCATTCTTCATATTCAATCTTGGATATTTGGAATGCCTAAGACATCTAGGAACCTTGGACACAATCAGCGCAACTTTTCTGGTTAAGTTTTTTTTTTCATTCCTTTTCTCTCTTTTTAGTTTTTCTCTTGTATGAGTGTTGTTTCCTTGATTTTACTGAATGACCCCTAGCGTTTTAATGCATTTTAGCTTGTAGAAGTGTTGTTTCAATTTTTTCATTACCTTTCCTTAGTGTCACATGCATAAAATTGTTTCTACACCCATAATCATTGTTTTAGAGACTTGCTTCTTGAGCTTCTGGTTTTTTTTTATGATTTATTTATGCACTCGCTTGAATCACATGCATGTTCTTTGCACATGCATTCAGTCCTTAGTGATTTTCAGTCTCCCATTGGTAGGTCTGAGTTGTGTTGGCCCGAACGTTTCCCTACCTAGCTTTCACTGCACATTTTTGGGATGGAAGGCTCTGCCTTGCCCCCAAGAATTACACAGAGCTTGCCTCCCACTACCTACCTAGGTTGTGATCTATGCAGTTTTTGGAGACAGTGCCCCAGTTGGCCCGCAGGATTGCGCAATGCATTTTTCCAGAGAAGAAATCATTTTGATTGAGACTGTGCATTGCGAAATTCTAGTCCCCAGCAGGCCAAGTTGGATTGTGCTCTATGCAATTTCAGCAGACAGTCAACTCATTGGAATCCTGGACTATGCTCTGTGTAGTTTCATTTGTCAGTCTCCCAGCCTCTCTGAGACAAAACTGCACAATTTTCCCAAAGAGTGAACTAGGTGTGTTTCATGTCAGTCCTCAAGTTGCTTTTGGTTTTATACTAATATTTGCATGCCATGAGTGTTGCTCTGTCTCTAGGTATCATAGGTGTTCATCAGCCTCTCAACAACATAGGTACAATGGTCATTACACAATATTTTGTCATTGTCCCTGTACTGCCCGTTCCATGATCTTGGAGGAACTCTACAGTGAACCCTACGTGCTTCCCCATCATTGTGCTCTATGCAATTTTAGCAGATAGTCAGCTCATTGGAATATTGAATTGTGCTCTATGTAGTTTCATCTATTAGTCTTCCAGCCTCTCCGAGACAAAACTATACAATTTTACTAAAGAGTCAACTAGGTGTATTGCATGTCAGTCCTCAAGTTTCTTTTGGTTTTAAACTAACATGTGCATGCCATGAGTGTTGCTCTGTCTCCAGGTATCATATGTGTTCATCAGTCTCTCAACAACATAGGTAAAATGGTTGTTACACAACATTTTGTCACTATCCCTGTAATCCCCATTCCACGATCCTGGAGGACCTCTACAGTGAACCCTACGTGCTTCCCATCGTGAAGAAACTCCCATTAGATCCCTATTCATGAGAAGAAGAATTCCCTTTTGCATCATTTCCCAAGAATCTTCCTTTTACCCCAGTTTACAAGACTGATGCTAATGACCCATTTCCTCGTGCATATTTGCAGAGAAAACCAAGACTAGCATCATACGATGCTACTAAGCCTTTTCTCAGTTGTACCGATCCTCTATTGGCAAGTTTTTTAAATATTGAGTCAAAGTTTCTAGGTCTAGAAGCTTCGTAATGGAAGTCTGGTAAATGGTTGGGCTAGATGGAGCCGAGGAAGTCAATCTAGACTCCTTTCCCCTATTAGGATGGAACAAACCCAAGAGATAAGGCCTCCTCCCATGATAAGAGGGACCATCTCCCCTCCATCCAAGCTATATAAACCCCTCCTTTTACAAGCTAAACTAGTTTCAGTCTTAGTATTTTTGGAGCTTGAATAATCAACAAGACATCTATAGCTTGTAGCTCTCTAGTTTATGTTTGAGGGAGAATATTGTTTTTGGTTTGGTTTGAAACTAAAGGGAATAAGCCTTAAAACTTCCATTTTTTGGGAAATGCATGAGATGCTAGTAGAAGTGTGGGAACTCAGATACATTGGAGGACACCAACAACATCAAGGAATTAGTTGTAATCTCTTTCTAAACTTATATGAATACAACTATTGATTGATTTCCTACATTAAAGTGTTATCTTACATTTGATGGCTTAATGTTCCTTGACTTGTTAAGTAGGTTGAATGCAATTTGTATGCTATCACATTTGTTGTTGTTGTTTGTTTGCTTGTTTCAGGTATTAGAAGGAAGGAAATGAAAAGTAGCTAGAGTAAGGAAGTAGGATCATCACAAAGTAGAATAGCATTCTAGGAGGTAAGCCCTCTTATTTGATTCTAGCTTAAGGAAGTTTTCCATAGATTGTTTGTTTGTGGCTAGAACTTCTCTCTCAGGCTAGAGGAATTGTCTATGTCCGCATCAAGAATTTACCTCCACCACAAATTCTCGATGCTTATTCTCTATCCCCAGTGGAGTTGCCAATTTTTGGTGTAGATAAACTCTCGATGTGGACATGGGAAATTCCTCTAGCCCGAGAGATTAAGTCTATCCACAAAGAAACAATATATGGAAAACTTCCTTAAGCTATAATCAAATAAGAGTGCTTACCTCTAGAATGCTATTTCGCTTGGTGATGATCATGCTTCCTTACTCCAGCTACTTTTCGTTTCCTTCCTTCAATACCTTAAACAAGAAAACAAACAACAACAACAAATGTGATAGCATACAAATTGCATTCAGCCTACTTAACACATCAAGGAACATTAAGCCATCAAATGTAAGATAACACTTCAATATAGGAAATCAATCAATAGTTGTATTCATATAAGTTCAGAAAAAGATTACAACTAATGCCTTGACGTTGCTGGTCTTCTCTAACGTATCCGGGTTCCCACACTTCTTGCTAGCCAATCCTTTTGTTTGCCTGATTGTCATTTTATGGTTTTGTGTGAACTTTTCTAGTTTCACCATTTCCCTTTAGTTTTCTTTGCTTTGCCTTGTTTACTTCTCCGAGTCTAAAATTTACAGTGGCAAGTCTGGTTGTAGCCTTTGATTTTTTTTTCCATGAATCCTTGGTCAACACCTTTTTTTTCTTCTTACAGTCGTGCCGATCAGTGCGAGTTTCTCTAAAATAGTCCCGTCGGCCCCCTCCTGGCACTTGTTTTCAGTTAGGCAGTCGCACCGATTCCTGTAGGTGAAGATTAGGGTTTCTACTAGATCATAACCACTATGTCTTGCCCTCTTAGTTTTTTCCTCTTAGCTTGTTCTGCCTATGCTCTCCCCAACTGGAAAGCTTCATTAGCTTGGTTTATGTGCTTGTTTTGTTTTCCTTTTCTTTACTTGGTTTCTTGAGTACTTAGATGCTTTGTGGCCTTAAGGCATCTAGGTTGTCATCCATTCAGCTATTTGTGTGCTCAGCAATTCAAGTTGTTGGTTAAGTTACTCACATTTCGTTTTTAGTCCTTTTGTTGCTTTGATTTCCATTTAACAAGTTTGAAAAGTTTCATTTGCTGATTAAGCATCTCTTTTCGAGCATAGATAACATTGATTAGCTTGTTTTTGGTTGAGTCTTTGGATCATTAGTTTGGAAGGAATTCTCTTTTGTGATTTCCATTTGCTTGAGGTTAATTGTTTTCAAAAATTTTCATTGAAGTGTTTGTGAAAGATTCATTTTATCATTTCATTGAAAAAGACATAATTCTAGTTTTCTAAATCAATATGTTACATTAGCTAGCATCATTGAATATGAGAGTTACATTCTCATTGCATTGGAAACGAAATGAATTATCTTCACTATTGAAAGGACTACTTCAAGTGTGGTTGATAGGAAATATAGCAATTGGAAAGAGTTTTTCATCATTTCATTTTAAAAAAAAGCGTAGTGAAAAGGTCATTTTTCTTTCAATTTCTTGTTTGTTACATTGATTGTGTTTTCTACTCTCATTAGTGTAAACATTGATTAAATTGGAAGGGTATTGTCTCATTTCACTGCATGTAGGAGTTTTTTTCGAGTCACATCGATAAGGCCTGAAAACTGAGACATAACTTCAGGATAAACTTTAAAATGTATTCAATTAACCTAAGGCGCATTTGAAACCTAACGATCACATTTAGAAGGTCTAGGCGAGAGACGTGTTCCCACATCTTTAAACTTAGCAACGTCATTCCCTTCAGCACTAGACAACACTAGTACCAACTTGTGCTCCTTGTACCGTCACGTATATAAAGGGAGACCTGACTAGGTTGCAATCCTTTATCCATAGGAAAACGGGTCTTCTGCCTTGTAAACGTGATACACTAAACAAAACATTCAGGGATATTGCATTTCTGTACATCTCGGTTTGCTGGTAGGTATTCTACATTTCATGGTTACCTGGTAATCCTTTTTTCCTAGATTATCCTAAGTCGACATTTTTATCTTTTTGACTCCCTAGATATAAAAGATAATTCGAGCACTTGTCCTTTCGAGCTCATTTCAAACCGAAAGTGATAGAGTCACCTTTTCTTTTTCTCGATACTTAAAACATGAAAAAGCATTAGTTCGTTTTTGCATCTTAAAAAATTGTTTCCCATGTTTATATAAAATTTTTGTTAGTCTTTTTCTAGACCACATCGTGAGTATACCTATAAATACATTTTAAAATCCTTGGAATCAATCTATATCTTCTTGTTAATTCAGACAAATTCATCGTGGTTGAACCATCAGGTTTGCCTAGTTCCTCTTCCTCTCCTTTGTTTGAAAGATCATATTAGGAGCCTTTTCTTGAAATCTCGCAGTCACTTAAGGACCAGGGTGTTGAACCTGGAATTGTTTTTAGCATTCAACCCTTGTCATCTTGTCCTCCTCCTCCCTCGGATACTGGGTTACTTTCTTACATTGGCCTGACATCTCCAGATAATCCTATCGAAACTCCTGAGAGTTCACTGGTCTCTGAAGGTTAGTTAGGACTAGTTATTTATCCTATGAATCCTTTGTTCAATCTTATTGTGATATCACCACAACGTCCGCACAGTCTGTATTATTAGCCTAGTATTCTTTTGGAATTATCTCCTAAAAATCTTTGGTCGTTCGACATCCTTGTTTCCACCCATGGAATCAAAAGGAAAAATCCCAGTCTCCTCTCTGGGTGGCTCAGAGGTTTCCACTCCACACACTGCCGATGAGAACGAATATCCTTTCCCTCCTAAAGGTTTCCCTTACACGGGAAGCATTCCAACCAGTGTTCATCTTGAGTTACCACGTAATTACTTCAGTTCTAGTACAACCCACCATTCTAAATCCGGGAGGTATTCTATAGTTCACGGTTACATGGTAATCCTTTTCTCCTAGATTACCTTGAGTAGTCACTTTGATCTTTTTGACTCCCTAGATATAAAAGATAATCTGAGCACTTGTCCTTTTGAGCTAGTTTCAAAGAGAAAGTGATAGAGTCACCTTTGCTTTTTCTCAACACTTAAAACATGAAAAATCACTAGTTTGTTTTTGCGTCTTAAAAAATTGCTGCCCATGATCATATAACATTCCTGCTAGTCTTTTTCTAGACCACATCATGAGTATACCTATAAATACATTTTAAAATCATTGGAATCAATCTATCTCTTCTTGTTAATTTAGAAAAAGTCATCGTGGCTGAACCATCAGGTTCGTTTAGTTCCTCTTCCTCTCCTCTGTCTGAAAGATCATTTGCAGAGCCTTTTCCTGAATTGTTGCAGTCATTTGAGGACCAAGGTGTTGAACTTGGAATTGTTCTAAGCATTCAACCTTTGTCATCTCATTCTCCCCTTCCCTCGGATACTGGGTCACTTTCTTACATTGGCCCGAAATCTCTAGATAATCCTATCCAGACTCCCGAGAGTCTGGCAACCTCTGAAGGTCAGTTAAGACTAGTTTTTTATCCTTTGAATCCTTTGTTTGATCTTGTTGTGATATCACCACAACATCCGTTAGTTCGTACAATCAGCTAGGTATTCCTTTGGAATTATCCCCTCGAAAATATTTGGTTGTTCATCGTCTTTGTTTCCACCCATGGAATCAAAAGGTGAAATCCCAATCTCCTCTTCGGGTCGCTCGGAGGTTTCCACTCCACACACTGCCGATGAGAAGGAATATCCTTTCCCTCCTGAAGGTTTCCCTTACACAGGAAGCATTCCAACCAGTGTTCATCTTGAGTTACCACGTAATTATGTGACTTTAGCTCAGTTGGTTTCAGGTATGCCTAGTTCCTCATTGATATATCATAACCCTATTTGGTTGTCTAGCGCCATGCCTAACTCAGGTATTTTCATTCAGAACCTAACCTCCTAGCTAGTTGTGCATTATGTAGTTACTTCAGTTCTGGTGCAACCCACCATTCTGAATCCTCTTGTTTTTCCAGTCCAAGTAACCTGTCTAGTTCAACCAATGGTCCTGAGTCATGTCTCGGTCAATTCTTCGATCCGTCTAGTAAGTGGATAGGTTGTGCCAATGCCTGGGGGGGAAGTCTGAATGTTTCTTTGATGTCTGGCACAACCAATGTGAGTGGCTCACAAAATCACATGTTTGGAATGAACCGGCCCTATTTGGGTACCATTCCAAACCCTATTGGTCCTGCTGGATTGAGTAATGTCTAGTACCAATAGCCAAACAATGTTGGTCCATCTGGGTCGAGTAACGTCCAGTACTAACAACCCAATGTGGCTCAGGTATAGTACCAACCTCCTTATGTTCCATATGGTTCACAAGCAATGATTAATCTGGCTTACATCCCTTAGCTTGGACCTTATGTTCAGCCTGGTCCATCCACCGCCCATGGTGGATATGGCCAAATATAGTTTGAGAACTTTCAAGGCATCACTCTGGGAACTATTCAAGTACCCTTGCAGCCGCAAGGATAACCTCTGCAGCAACAAGGGAAACATTCATTGTAGTACGGGCCATCCATGCAGTAGCTAGGGCAGATAATGCCATAGCAAGGACAACTAAAACAACTGTAGGGGCAACCCTTGCAACCATTGCAGCAAACCGTGCAACCACAAATGCAGTATGTTCAGTAATCCTCCCAACCTATGTCCTTGCAAGGTCAACCTCTCTACTTGTAGGGACATCCTTTACAGCCACAAGGTCAACCCTTGTAGCAACAAGGTCAACCTGGGTAGCAGCAACCCTTATACTCATATCAATAGGGTCAACCTTTGTAAGGGCAAGGTCAGGGTCAAGTCCTGTAGCAGCACGCCTAAAATCCTTATGTCCAAGGGCAACAGGTTTATAATCCTTTTGTCCAAGGGCATCAGATCCAAAATCTTTATGTCCAAGGGAAGCAAGTGCAAAATCCTTATGTCCAAGGGTAGTAGGTCCAAAATCCTTTTTTTTAGGGGCAACAAGTTTAAAACTCTTATGCTCAAGGGCATCAGGTGCAAAATCCATATGTCCAAGGTTAATAGGCTCAAAGTCTCTTAACTTGTATGTTTCTTATCAGTAGCTTATGGCTGGACAATTTCAAGGATTTAAAGGTCATAAGCCTCCCTACGGGCAGGGTAACCTACAGTGGGGGAAAAATAAAATGCCATATGGAAAAAACCCTCCACTATGGGGACAAAATCCTTACCAGCAGGGATGGGTTCCGTTAGCTAGGCCCGCTTATTAGCCTCAATTTCATTTCAATACCTAATTGTCATTCTTGGATACACTGGAGTTGTGAGATGTGTCTAGGCTCACAAGTGACCGGATTCTTCATTCACCATACTGGCCTCTAGTTTCGTCCAAGATCCCGAGCGATTGTTCAAAGTTTGAAGCAAAAGAGAAAGAGGATCTAGAAGCCCACATATCACCTCTGGTGCTCCTTGAATTCCTACGTTGATGATTCCATTCATCTTTATCTTTCCAAAAAACTTTCATAGGTTCTATAGCCAAGTGGTATATCTAGCTACCCCAAAATAACTATCATGACTTTATCACTCTCACCATGACCTTTCTCACACATTTCCAGTTGTCAATTTAGTATGAAACTGGCACCCATTTGCTAACGTCTCTCAAGCAAGACACTGTGACCCACATCTATGATCATATCCATGAATGGAGACATAGGCGTCGCTTGATTAAGTTTGTGATTGACAATCAGTTGTTGACTGAGTTTTTCACCAAATCATTTGTCAACGAAATTGTTGAGGCCATTACTATGGGTGGATGCGTCACTGAGGAACAACCCATCACGCTTGCCTAGTGTCTAGACCTTGTCTGTTCATAATATAGCATGTTATATGATATGTTACCTGATGCGCCCAGACCATCATCTGATATGGAAACATCTAAGTCTTCGAATGCACCTCCTGTTGATGGAGTAATTGGTTCAATAACTCAGACACTTGCAAAATATTTTTCCAAACAAAAGTTGGTCACTTCTTCCAATGATTCCTCTCACAATTCACCTGGCCCTTGTAAAACCTCAGAGGTTCACGCTGTCCAGTCTACCACAATGGACAAATTCTCTAAAGGTAAGAAGAAAATCAAAGAAAAGGGTAAATTCGATGGCCCGAAATAGGGCCCTCCAAAGTCATCTGCTGGTGATTCTGCTCGACGGAAGCCTAAGTATCCATGCCTCATCTGTGAGGAGGATCACTATACTAAAGATTATCCTAGATGATCCGAAGTTAGTCGATTTCTCAAAGGAACCCCATCTGTACTATAAAATCCTTTTCAGTCCCAACAGACCCAAATCATAGACTAGCCTCAGTCATCTGTTTCCTTCAGTGTCCAAGTTTTCATGATGAATACGCCTATCAATGTGGCTACCAGATCAAAAGATTATCAAACACCTACCTCGACAGCAGGGAAAGAGAAAGAAGGTACCCCTTCTTCTTCAGCCTCATCAAGTTCTGGTCCTCTCCATATAGAGTGACCTAATGCCGATTCCACCATTCGACCACCATCTTGAGGTTTGCTACAAAAGTACTCGTACAATCCAAGCGCTCGAGTTGCTCAACATTATAACATTGTTGAAGATTTAGCTCAAGCTCCATCATCTATGTCTCCTCTCGAGGTCCTTCAAAGTTTTCCTTATCAATGGAAATCATTACTGTCGGCTATTGGAGGTATTGATCCAATTGCCTCTAATCTCATTTATTTTGATCTGGAAAACCACATTCCACATTTACTTCATCGGATTTCCTTTCTCATTCAGGTGATCATAAATGAGAAAATCATTCATGGGACTATCATTGATGAAGGTGCTTCTACCTGCATCATGTCTCTAACTTGTTGGAAGGCAATTGGTTCTCCTACTCTTACCCAGTCCCCTAACACTTTGGAAGCTTTTGACAGATGCAATTTCGGCCATTCAATGTCCTTCCCAACCTTGCCATTACTTTGGAGGGGAAGATACTACACGCCGAATTCAAGATTGTTTATGCTAATCTTAACTATAATATTCTACTCGAACGGAGCTGGATCCATGCCATGCATGCTATAGACTCCTCCCTTCTCTGTGTGATTCATTTTCCTCATCATGGGAAGATAGTCACAGTCAACCAACTATCCTTCTTTTCCTCTTCCTCCTTGGATGGCAATGTTCCTTATGTAAAGCACACCGGTGCTCCCTATGAGAGTGTGGGGGTAGGAAATTTTAAAGATCCCACCTTGATGGGTACTTCTCGACTTCCACCTCTACATGTTGCCTCGGTTAAGTTTGATCATCATAATACTCACCAGATCTTATTGATAAATGGGGTGAGGTTATTTCATTAAGTCCCACCGAAATTAAATATCTAGATATTGTTTCGGATTCAACTTTGGTTTCCTCCAATCATCCCATTTCAAGAACATCTCTCGATGCATATTCTCAATCCATGTGGCTTGGTTCTTCGAAATCTTCTGATCCCTTAACCGAGACTTTTCTTTCTGATGAGAGTATCATGGAAGTTATGTCTCTGGAGGAAGTACCTTGGAATGACATGCATCATCGTTCCTCATTCTTGCCTAGCCCGGTGGTCATGTCTACTTGTCTTAAGAAGTTCTCTTCTCAGTTCCTGACCCTACCACTGAAGATGCCGATCATGA
This sequence comes from Pinus taeda, assembly GCA_000404065.3. Classification (NCBI taxonomy): domain Eukaryota; kingdom Viridiplantae; phylum Streptophyta; class Pinopsida; order Pinales; family Pinaceae; genus Pinus; species Pinus taeda. The sequence goes on from APFE030408655.1 coordinate 36,071, forward strand.
CTCATGAAGTTTTGTCAGAAGGGAACATGGGTAAAATTACCCAAATGACGCTGATTGGTATTTTTGTCAAGCCTGGTATCGTTGAAAATGTCCATATCAGGGTAACTTGTTCTCCAGATGAGATCAAGCTCTATACTCATTTGTTCCAAGAGCTCCAGGATGTTTTTGCCTTGTCATATGAAGAAATGCTCGGGATTGACCCAAGTATAGTTGTGCACGAAATTCTAACTTACCCTCATGCGAAGCCTGTTCGCCAAAGGCTTCGTCTAGTGCACCCTAGAAAAGCGGTCGCCATTAAGGGTGAAGTTGAAAAACTAAGCTGGATTTATTTATCCAATACCTCTTGCAGATTATATGTCGAATAGTGTACTAGTTACAAAGAAACAAGGCACCATTTTCATTTGCGTTGATTATCGTGATATCAATTGTGCTTGCCCAAAAGATAATTACCACACTCCCTTCATTAACCAAATCATTGATGAATGTGATGGGAGTGAAATCCTTTCCTTTATGGATAGTTTTTCAGGTTACAACGAGATCAAAATTGAGCTGACTAATCAATATAAGAAAACCTTTATCTATCCATCGGGGATGTTCATGTATAAAAAACTCCATTTTGGCCTTAAGAATGTTGGAGCTTCATTTCAGATAGTGATGTCTTATGCGTTTCGCGACATTCGAAACATCTTTCAGACTTACTTGGACGATTTCCCCACTCATTCTCATAAGCGCCATGATCATCCTAATCATCTCCACAAATTTTTCTTCGTTGTAAACACTACAACATTTAGCTAAATCTGCATAAGTGTGTCTTCTATGTTGAATCCAGATGACTCCTCCGCTTTACCATTTCGAAAGAAGCCATTCGCTTTGATCCTCTCAAAGTCGAGGCCATTGTTAATTTACCCTCTCCATCTTTATTGTGTCAACTACAGAGTCTACAGGGAAAATAAAATTTCATCTGTCATTTTGTACCAAACTATGCTAAGATAGCTTCAGGGTTCACCCAGTTGCTCAAGAAAGGAATCCCATTTGTTTGGGATGAGGTTTCCCAAAAAATTTTCCATGACCTAAAAGTTGTCCTTATAAATTCTCCTTTGTTGCACCCTCCGAACTATCATCACAATTACATCCTTTATCAAGTTGCAACCTCTAGTACCATTGTTATTGCGATGGTGCAAGACAATGATGGAGGCAACGAAAATGTTATTTACTACCTCATTCACAATCTCCTCGACACCAAGATGCGTTATGCTCATATCGAAAAGTTGAATTTGGTTGTTGTACAGGTTGTTCAACGCTTTTGGCATTACATTCTCCTCGACACTACCACTGTGATTTCTGAATGCAACCCCATGACTTACATCTTGACTCGTCAGTTGCTAGGGGGCAAGTATTCTATGTGGATTATCATCCTCTAAGAATTTGATTTGGTGTTCATTACTGCCAAATCTAAGAAATCACTGGTCTTCGTTGAGTTGATTTGCTCCCTTCCTTGTGCATCTCTTCCTGCTAGTGCTGATGAGGAGCTATCGGACAAGATTTTTTTTCTGATTAGCACTCTCAACCCCTGGTACAGTGATATCATTGTGTATTTCCAGACATCCACCTTCCAATTTGTGTTGACCAAGGATGATCGCCAATGCATTCGGCATCAATCCCAACCTTACCATATCATTAGAGATACTTTATACTGTGTCGGTGTCGATTCACTTATTCGCCAATGTCTAACTCTCGAGGAAGCTGAGAGAGTCTTGAATGACTGCCATTCTAGCACATGTGGAGGTTATTTGTTCGGATATGCTATTGCTTAAAAAGTACTTCGCGCTGGTTATTTCTGGCCCTCCATCTTTAAGGATTGCATCCTTGTTGTTCTCAAATTCCATGAGTGCCAAATTTATCACTGAAAAATATGTGCCCCACCCACTGCCCTACACCCCATTATTACCATTGGTCCTTTTTCCAAATGGGGCATTGACTATATGACATGTAACCCTCGTTCAGCCGGGGGTCATGGTTATATTATCGTTTTCATGTATTACTTCAACAGATGGCCCGAAGCGATGCCTACATACTATGTGGATGGTAAAACAACGACTCAATTTCTATTCAATCATGTTATTTTGAAGTTTGGCCTTAGGCCATTGTCACCGACCATGGCTCCCATTTTAGATATTACATGATGGTTGAGCTGACTTCTACATTGGGTTTGTGCCACGATGCCTTAACCTCATATTACCCTTAGGTCAATGGCCAAGTTCAAGCTGTGAACAAAGTCTTAGTTACGATGCTTCAATGTGCCATTAATATGCATAAGTCAAATTGGCATATAATGCTATTTTGATCTCTGTGGGATTATCAAACCTCAACCAAGGATGCAATTGGATTGACATCATTCCAGCTAATCTACGGTCTAGAAGCAACTTTACCAATTGAGTGCGAAATTCCCTCACTCAAGCTAGTTGTCGAACTTCTTCCCAAGACCTCACCTCAAGAAGAGCACCTCTTGTATTTATAACAACTGGATGAGACTCACGATCTTGCTACTTTGGTCATCGAAGCATAGAAAAAGTGGGTGAACTCCCATTTTGATTAGTCGGTCTCCCCTCGTTCTTTTTCTCAGGGTAATTTAGTTTTGTTGTATGAAGGGGCTAATGAGAAGCTGGGGGTAGGTAATTTCAAACCCATGTGGCATGGACCCTACATTGTTAAATGTGTGTTATACAAAGGGGCTTATGAGCTAATTGATTATGAGGGAAATCCCTTAGATAAGCCCCGTAATGGACTTTATCTCAAAAATTACTATGCCTAGGTCATCTTGCATGGCTACTTTTGCACAATAGTGCGTTATTCATTTTTGTGCAGTGTGTTTTGGTGTGTTGTTTTTCAAGCATATTTCTTGCTTACTATGTTTTTACCTGATTTTCACATGTCTGTGTCTCCACACATCGGTTTCGTTGATGGTGCTTGTCATAGTACACATAATATGTCATCTGCGGCATGGGCCATTTATGACACCCATGGTGAGCTGATTGATCGTCAAAGTATTTGTTTAGGTTGAAGAACTAATAACATTGTTGAGTATTGCGTAGTTATCTAATTGTTGTCAGAAGCTATTGCTCTTGACATCCAGGAATTGGTTCTCAACCTTGATTCACAACTTATTTTCTTCAACTCAATGGGAAATATTCCGTCAAGAACCCTCAGATATTGAGAATGTATTTGTGTATTCGTCTATTGGAGAGAAATTTTGATTACATTACATATCATCGTATTCCTAGGCATAATAATACATTGACAGATGCATTAGCTAATTGTGTGTTGGATAGACATTTGCGAAACATGTGAAAAACAAAAACAAAACATTTGTACCATAATAAGCAAGGAAATATAGGATATCTATATATATATCTATATATTATATATATATATATATATATATATATATATATATATATAATATATATATATATGTCAATAATGTTTGATTGTCATACATCAAAGCCCCAACAAATAATATATGTGTTCAAATACATCCGTGGCTCGCAGGCCTCAAAAATGTAAAATGTTAATCCTATGGACTACGTGGCATTGTGCTCATGATAGCACATAACTACTCGAAGTACATGAGTCAGCAGTCAGCAGATACGGTATGATACCCCCATTGTGTGCCTCTAATACTAGCATGGGATGTCACCCACCCGGGCATACTCTGGGATACCTCTGGTTAATCCCTCGAGGTTCTGAGAAATTTCCTCCTCATTATCGCTTTCTTCCTGATAAGGAGTGATATCGAACTGTCGAGCAACGCACTTGGCAATCAGGGACATCTCGGCAGGATGCTCTAGTCCCACATCTGCATTTACAAAATCAAAACGTCACAAATGCATGTATTTCAAAAACAATAAAAAATTAAAAATTAAAATTGTTTTTACCTCCATCATCATAATCTTCTCCCTCTAGGAGTGGCATATCTGGCTCATCGAAGAAGTTGGTACCACTATAAGGCCAATCCTCTGATATGATCAACTGTCACCGTATCCATGAAAATAAGGCGGGCTTATATGACATATGTTGGGCCTCGGTGATTCTAGGCATCAGTGCACTCCAACAGACCATCCGTGGGTCTCATGGCAATGGTAGATTCATCTCAACAAGCTAGTAGTGAAATAGTGAGATCCCCAAAAATAAGGTCACTAGAATGAAACCATATCCGAACTACTTCAGGTTTCTTGCCTTGGCTTTCGATAGCTGGCGCTTCATGTTTACCTTCATGACTTCTGTTGAGTTCAAGATAGTCGGTGTTGTACAGTCTATAGCATACTGAAACTTGGACTTGTTGGACTCAAGTTGTTCTTGAGCCCCAACCACTCTGTTTATGGTCAACAACATCAATTTAAGCACAAGATCCCAAACAATCATGATCTCTATCTTGCCACTGTTTGATTTTAGTGCTTCCAGGTAGTGTTCTACAAGCAACATGTTCACACTTGCCATAATAGGCCTGGACCGATACAAATTGACTGGGTCCCCTATTTGGGATAGTCCAGAAATGACATAAATGTTGGAAGACTCTAACTCTAGTTCTAGGTCCTGGATCATAAAAACTTCGTGAATGATATCCCAAAGACTCATCAAATATTGCAGCAATTTGGGTTGAGCCCGAAGACCTAGTGTGAGGAAGAATTTAAGGAGCCCATAGTTCCTCAGGGAATTTCAGCAGTTTGGGTCTGCCATTGCCTATGAATTAATGTCCTCATGCTCATGTTCCCTCCAATCAACCATTTTTCACTGTGTTCTCCCTACAAAAACCATAAAATCAAGTTAACAATCATCCTTGGCTAAAGAAATTTGGACCAAAACATAGAAATCCACGCAAAAATAAAAAATTTTATGTTCACATCGCTGATGCGAATATTTAAAAAACAATAGCATTGACGACACGATTCACAGAGTTAATAACCCTCGATCAACATGATTCTGTGCTCAAAAATCGCATTGACCAAGGGATTCTTTTTTGCTAAATCCTCCTCAATAAATATGAAAAACGGTTAAAAACAAGAAAAATAAGCATTAAAATGAAGCTAAAAATGTCAGATCTTACCTGCAACTGATGGATCGTCGAATAGCCTCTCGAATCTCTCGCAACCTTATCTTGAAAATCTAGGGAAAAAATGGGTGAAAAGTTCTCCACACAAGGTAAAAAGGTAAAATGGTAAAAATTATTTGCTTTTTCCTCCTTTTATTCATTTTTCATGAAATATTAGGGTTTTAAAAGTATTTGTACCCTATTTTTACCTCAAAAATTGGATAATGCATTTATCTTTTGTGCAGCGACAGGTGACAAATTACTGATGATGCTAATGGAATCACATTTAAGCTCTTTTCTCGACTCGTAAAACTCAAACGAAAAGATCACCAAGTATTTTTCCCTTTTTAACTCATAAAATGGAATAAAAATGGGAGTTCCACATTTAAGCTCTTTTTCGACTCTTTAAACACAAAAAGATTGCCGAGCTCTTGTCATTTTGAACTTGTTAAGGGCTGCGAAACGTCGTTTACCCAGTATACGTTTACCCCTTTTTCGAGTTGGGATAAAATATTTGCAAAGAAAGTACTCCTTGACTGAATTGGTTGAGTGGTTCACTCAAGTATCGTTTTCTACCTTTTTGGGCTTGAGAGACAGAAATGTATGAAAAGGGACCATGTGGAGTTTTACTTTTCATGTCTTTCTCAAACTCTCTAAACATGAAAAAGATACTGAGTTACACCCTTTCCAAACTCATTAAAACATTAAATGACATCGGATTCATCACCATGATGGACATGAGCTTCTACTTCCTAGGGCTCATTAAACTTACTAGGTTCGATTAGTCCAAAGGATGAACTTACAATGCAAGCACATGCTATCCCCTTCAAGCTTGCGATTAAAAATAATTGGGTACTTGCAAGAAATGGTGAGGGAAAATGGGAAATTCTATCAGTTGTGTTGGAAGCTCACTCTTGAACATGACACTTTTTGCTTCGTGTCAGGTTGGGATATCCTCCCTTCATCATTAACATTCCTAGGTTGGGGAGTTCATTTTTCCTTCCATTTTATCTCTGCCACATAATCATGACCACTGATCCTATGAATCCGAAAGTTGCCAAACTCTGGATTCATGTCGCTGATATGTTTAAGAGTTATTCCTTCTATTGTTACAATTACTCCTGATTCTCTGTGTCATATGAAATCATTGCATCCCTTTGTCTCGTGTCGATGATGTGGGATACATCATCGCCCTCCTTTAACATGGTCACTTCCTATCAACTTCAAGCTCATTATCCAGGAAGATGGCTAAGAGACTCCCTTCCAGTACCTTACAGCTTTCATGCCCTAATGGCAATTTCTTCGCACTTGACGATAAGTTCACATCAACGGCTTTTGATTGGGTGATTTCACGGGTGTTCAATTTCAATTCCTTTATTCATATTTCATGGAATGTGTTGTTGGTATCTTGACAGCCATTGTCATTATTGGTGGTTTCTCTTGCACTTTTTAACAGTTAAAATCATTGATTGTTAATCAAATGACCTTCTAGCATGTTCTCCTTCAACACATTTATTCACATGTTATATTTTGTACTTTGATCAGGTCGTCTTGGAGCACAAGACCCTGGGCTCAGATTACAAAAGTTCAGGTTGCAAGGTGATGTGACATGATCATGTTGATATACATGTCTCTTTCAAATGGATGATTGCAACCATACCATGAGTTGTCATATGCGATCCTTCTCATTATTGGATGGTTACGACCATACCTTAGTTTCGATATGATCCTCCTTACTAGATGGTTGCACCCATGCCTTGGATCCATTTACATGATCATTCTCTAGATAGCTGGGTTTGTACCATGATTCATGTATCATTTGTTAGAGTTTTCGGTGATATATATGTATCTATGCTTTCTTACAGGTTTTCCAACGACGGACTCCGGTTCCCCACATGTACTTGTAAATCATTTCACTCCTCACTCTAGTTCGGCCTTCATGCTTTAGGGGGCATCTGTTACACAACATTTGGTCATTTTTCTTGTACTACCCTTTCCACAATCCTGGAGGACCTCTACAGTGAACCCTATGTGATTCCACATCATGAAGAAACTCCCATTATGTCCCTCTTCATGAGCAGAACATTTCCCTTTTGCATCATTTCCCAAGAATCTTCCTTTTACCACAGTTTACAAGACCCGCGTTAATGACCTGTTTCCTCCTCGTGCTGACTTACAGTGATTAAAGCTAGGAATAGCATTTTACGGTACTACTGAGCCTTTTCTTAGTCACGCCGATCCTCTTTTGGAAATTTTTTTAAATATGGAGTTGAAGCTTCTATGTCTAGAAGCTTCGCAGTGGAAGTCTGGTAAATGGTTGGGCTGGATGGAGCCGAGGAAGTCAGTTTGGACTCCTTTTGCCTATTAGGTTGTAACAAACCCAATAGATAAGCCCTTCTTCCATGATAAGAGGGACCATATCCCCTCCATCCAAGCTATATAAACCCCTCCTTTTACAAGCTAAACTAGTTTTAGTCTTAGTATTTTTGGATCTTGAATAATCAGCAAGACATCTATAGCTTGTAGCTCTCTACTTTATGTTTGAGGGAGAATAGTGTGTTTGGTTTGGTTTGAGACTAAAGGGAAGAAGCCATAAAACTTCCATTGTTGGGGCTATCCATAAGATGCTAGTAGAAGTGTGGGAACCTGGATACATTGGAGGAGACCAACAACATCAAGGCATTGGTTGTAATCTCTTTCTGAACTTATTTTAATACAATTATTGATTGATTTCCTAGATTAAAGTGTTATCTTACATCTAATGGCTTAATGTTCCTTGACCTGTTAAGTAGGTTGAATGCAATTTGTATGTTATCGCGTTTGTTGAAACAAGCAAACAAATAACAACAACAAATGTTATAGCACACAAATTGCATTCATCCTACTTAACAGGTTAAGGAACATTAAGCCATAAAATGTAAGATAACACTTTAATGTAGGAAATCAATCAATATTTTTATTCATATAAGTTCAGAAAGAGATTACAACCAATGCCTTGATGTTGTTGGTCTCCTCTAACATATCCATGTTCCCACACTTCTGCTAGCATCTCATCGATAGCCCCAACAATGGAAGTTTTATGGCTTCTTTTAGTCTCAAACCAAACCAAACACACTATTCTCCCTCAAACAGAAACTAGAGAGCTACAAGCTATAGATGTCTTGTTGAGTATTCAAGCACAAAAAATGCTAAGACTGAAGCTAGTTTATATTGTAAAAGGAGGGGTTTATATAGCTTTGATGGAGGGGAGATGGTCCCTCTTATCATGGGAGAAGGCCTTATCTCGTGGGTTTGTTCCATCCTAATAGGGGAAAGGAGTTCAAATTGAATTCCTCAGATCCATCCATCCCAACCAATTACTAGACTTCCATTACAAAGCTTCTAGACCTGGAAGCTTCGACTAGATATTTTAAAAACTTTCCAAAAGAGGATCGACACGACTGAGAAAAGGCTCAGTAGCATCATACAACGCTAGTCCTAGATTCAATCTCTACAAAGTGGCATGAGGAGGAAACGAGTCATTAGCGTCGGTCTTGTAAACTGGGGTAAAAGGAATATTCTTTGGAAATGACGAAAAACGGAAATGTGCTGCTTATGAAGAGGGACATAATGGGAATTTCTTCATGATGGGGAAGCAAATAGGGTTCACTATAGAGGTCCTCCAGGATCGTGGAATGGGGAGTACAAGGAAGATGACAAAATGTTATGTAATAATGGCTTCTAAGAAAGCAGGATCAAAAGACACATTTGAGCATAGCACCAGGGATGTGGTTGAACAAGGGTCAATGAGCTTGCCCATGTACACAAACACATTTTTTCATTGATGAGGATATTAGGATAACATGGAAAGACATCAGCACCATCCTTTTATGCATCTTTGATAAGAATCTAGAGGATAGATAGGTCTATGTGAATATCCATACGTTGGGACTATACAAGGTTGCATGCATGTTTCCCATGTTTCCGTGCATAGATGTGATCCACTGGATTGTCTCATACACTAATCCCAAGACAATGATAGTGAGTAGTGTCAGTGGAGCAAGGCTTGCTTCCTTCAGGATGGAGGATTATCTATAGATATATCATTTTTGATCCGAGTGAGCAATATGGATACACCATTTTATACTCCCAAGGATAGCACGAACATAAGAGATATATTGAAGCATTGGGTAAAGGAGTCTACAAAGTTTAGGATGATACCCAACCAGATATACAAAATCAAGACACTCAGGAAGGCATATTAGTTTTTGGTCATCTTTGCATGTCACTTGTATGTCCAAGGGAGTATAAAAACCTTCCCACAGAGTTCAGTTGCTATGTTGGATCAACTAGAAAATGAAGGAAAAGCATTCAACTAGTTCGACACATTGGCTTTCCAGTTGAAAGTGCATTTGTGAAATGCTCAGAGTCTGCCCAAGGATCATTAAGCAAAGTTCTTCATGTCTGCATACTTGCTTGATGCAATATGTTCCATCAACGGTTTCCTGGCATGGGTTGGTCATGGAGACCTTTAGAAAGTTTTGTGAACATATATTGCAAGTTTCTCTCAAATTGTAGCTACTGGGGAGTCATGGCCAAAATATGTGACTATTTCATCACCCCTTTATACACGATGATCTTTGAATGGGATCTAGCCTGCATGTACCAGGTAGCAATGGAGGCATTTGTAAACATTGTAGGTTGGTATGCCTCACCTGAGGGAACCTTAATAAGAATGTAAAATGGAGAGAAAGCTTCGAATGTGTTGCCAAGGTTTTCCAGAGACAAGTTGGTCATGCAAGAGATTCCATACCACATCTTGATAGGGTTGTCAGCTGGATTTCATAGGAAGAATAAGGAACCATGGGCCATGCTTCCTGTGTGAATTATCTTGTACACTCTTGGGAGTTTGAAAGAAGCAGATGACGAAGTGGAATACTTCAACAAGTTTAAGTTCAGCACTAGGAGTTTCAACCCATATGAACCACATGGTTTATGCGGGGACCACTATGCTAGAGTGTACTATCCTTGGATCCATGGGGCATGCCATTGGCCAGAGGAAGACCCATGGAGATATTGTTACAACTCCTCTAGGCTCAATGAATTGGTCCATATTACAGTGGAGTGGCTAGCAACACTCAAGATAGCGGCACTGTAGGGAGAAACAACAATAGTAGCAATAAACCACAAACATGTGCAAGACAAAGGCAAGAGAAAGATTTCCAAAGGCATAGAGACGAAGCAAAGATACAAGTTTAAGGTACCCACTTGTGGAAAAAATATCTTTGGAGATATACATGAAGAGGCGACAACACGACGGGAGGATAGAACAGAGAAAGAGAGAGAAGAAAAGGTTGGAAGATACTAAGGGGATGTTGCAGGAAGCCCAACGAATGCTCAGGGAAGAACAAGAGATACACATAAGAGAGAAGGAAGTGTAACATGAGCATGAACATGAAAAGGAATAGGAACCAGAATAGGAAGAAGTGAAAGGTGCCCAGATAATGTAAGCTACACCAATATAGGTTGAAGACTCTGAACCAACAACAAATGAGGAATAGGGTGAGAAGTCGCATCAACATAAAATTTCTCTATATGATGAACAAGTAATAGAACAGATGGACATGGAGGTGGAGTAGCTGTTAGAACCTGGATTGAACCTGAGGGTGAAGGAAGGCAATGCCAGGGTAACCAAAAACCACGCTTAGCCAAGTAGCTAGCCCTACTAGGCTAGGAGAGGGCTCTCTCCATAAGGATCTCAGCCAAAATGACAGGGTTTGATTTGATTTTGAAGGGTTTTGTTGGATCAGGAGGAGTCAAACAATTAGGGTAAGGAAATTAGGTCAAAATTGTAGGGTTTCGATGGGGAAAGGTAGGCACAAGGCTCAACACTCTAGGGTTTTATGGGTGAGGTGATTCAAAGATAGGTGAGGGGCTAGAAAGAGCATGTAAGAAACATGGATTCTTCCTAAACTAAAGAAAACATAGACTGTGAAATTTTTCCCAAAATAGAGCATAAAAATTATGGGTTCTGCCTATCAACTTGGAAACATCCACTTAAAAGTAATGAAATGATTGATTAGTTAAAACAAAAAATTAACATATGATCACAATAGAGAAAATTGAACTAAACATCATACCACATGGATCCCAAAGAAATAGCTGCAATTTTTCATTAATCTCCTGCTAAAACTGTTACAAAATGATGTCTACTCAAAGCATAAGCATCTAGCTGAGTCCAACCATTTACAACAAAAAAGAAGAATAAGCTATAGACATTGATTCAACCTCCTGCCATTCTCAAGGGTCGAATTCCGAAGATGAGGAGCTAATATAACAAACACTGAAGAATCTAGGCATCCTAACAACTTTCCTCTAAAAGTGAGGAAACTGATTCATTTGTGCTCAAAATGACTTTTAATCTAATGAATCTACCTTCTAATACTTATTACCTACATTATTAAAACACCATCCATGAGAGAAAAACCAAAATTACAGTCAAAGCACAGTGAAATGGCAATTCAGTGCAATTTTTGTCCTATGTGCAGTGCCACTGGTCCTATGTGCAATGCTTTTTGTAGGTCCATTTTTTAGGCCTTCCCAGTATCCAAATTGAGCTCATGATATCTCATTGGAAATATCTTCAAGTCATCTTCCCAAAAAAACTTGAATTTCTTAGTTTGAAGCTCATTTTACCCCTCAAAATTAGATTCTACCAAGGTTGCTTTTGTGTCTCCAAAAAGGGGTGGAAAGGTCATTTTTGGAGTGTTTTTGGACCTCTAGGTAGACTATTTCTGCTCTAAAAGCTTAGCAAATGCATAAGTTACATGTGCTCATTACTCAGAATCTAAAAATGCAAACTATTTGTCTATTGGGTGTCCCTAGGAAAAGCATAGTGCCAATGATGTTGTGCATAGAGCCAGATTTCTAGTGTCAAAATTGCCAAAATTTGTCAAAGGAAAAAATTCCTCCAAATTTCATCAAAATTTGTGGCCAATACCACCATCGAGCATCTTGATGAGCCAAAGAATATTCAGCAATCAACCTAAGCCTATCTTCCTCCTTTTTGCCTTTGAGTGCCCATCTCAGCCTTGCTTTCATTTGCTTGACCCTTATATTACAAATTTTGTTTTGGGTCCTGTAATGGTAAGCCATATGCCTAATGATTTGGTTGTCCCTGTTGGCCCTTTGTAATAGCTTCTCTAAATGTCGATTGACCCTATCAAGCCAATTTTCTCTATCCTCCTCAATTTCCTTCTCAATTCTTTGTTTTGTAGTGAAAGTCACCAGCGTTTCTTCCTCTTGCATTACTGACTTGCCTTTGTCACCTTTCCTCTTTGCTTTGAGAAGTTCCATCTCCATAACGACCTGTTTATCACTTAGTTTCTTGTCCTCTTGCTCAAGATATGAAATGAAATACTCAGCTCTCGCCATGTTGTCCATCAATGCTTAGATATGTGCATCTTTCTCCTGTATCAATACATTTTCTTTTTTTGCCTCATCTTGGGCCTCCAAGTCAACTGTCTCAATGCCATGATGGATGTGTGGCCGTTCTTATTCATCATCTTCCATCAAATCAAAATCTCTTTCCTCCTCATCATCAAGTCTTTCCTCCAACACCTTTTCCTTCCCCTTATGTAGCTGTTGCAATTGTTGTGTCGATGAAGAAAGCAAAGCCCCTTCCACAGTTTGTCAAGCAAGCATTTCCCTATGAGCTGATGAAGAAGGCAAGGCCCTTTCCACATCAAGTGGAGAAAACACTTGCCTATCTGCTACAAACAATTTTCTAGCCCCCTCTGATATGTCTTGTAGGTTTATGGCACGTCAACGGTTCTAGAATCTTTGACCTTCTCATCTTTATTTACCTGAGAACTAGTGGAAGGTTTTTCTGATTCTTCAGACAGTGGTGGAGGAATTTGAGGACCCCTGAAAATGTCATTGGCAATGAATGTCTCCCAGGAGATGTTAAGGAGATTAAGATGATGTAGCACAATCATATTGATTAGGGAATAGCGATAGAGAATATTCATGTACTGGGGGTATGTCTTTTTCTGTACAATGTAAGCCATCTTCTCTATGTTCCTGAATAAGAAATAAGGAATTTTCAACATCCTCACCCTTCTAAAATGCATAAGAAGCCTAATGTGATAGGTGTACAATCTAGAAAATCTGCCTTATACCATTTCCCTCCCACATTTGGAATCCTTGTTGCATCCGCAATGATGGAGGATGAAACTGTAAATGTCACCCCAACAAGAGTCACGTTGTTATCACGGAGATTGGCTACAAAAAGCCTAGTGAGCTCAGAATGGTGTTGAACTCTCTCCACCTGCTCACAAAACCCATAACAACCTAGGTTCCTAAAACAAGTGACCGTTGAATGAGAGGCCTGCAACTCTCTGAGGTTTGATTGTTCTTCACTGATAATCCTACCCCCCTTGTTTGGTTTTCTCTGATGTCGAAGTTCACCTCCTGAACTGTCATTGCCACTGTTTTCCTCCTCATAATTTTTGTCTTGTTTTTCCATGTTTGCTAAGTTTTGAAGCTATGTACCCCTACAGAAGGTATGGAAGGAGTGAGTATGGGTGATTAGGAATAAGGGAAAGGGAAATGATCTTATGTGGTATTGGTGGACTAATGAAAAGGGGGGTATAAACTATGAAAATGAGAGAGAGGGACTAGGGTTTTAGGATGTTGCTTTGGGGATGAAGGAATAACAGATATGGAGGGATATGTGAGAGGGGTTAGGGTTTTGAAAATAGGTGAAAGGAGATATGGGAGTGATTAGGGTTTTTAGGAATAAGTGAATAATTTTAGGGTTTTAATTTTGGCATAGCAAATTAACATCAAGTAAATGAATTGAATGCCAAGAGTGAAGCTTAGGGGTAAAACTTACTTGCTTGAGGTCTAAAGAAGGGAAAACCAAATATTTGCGTGGTATTTAGAGTGTTTTGGCACTTTCTGGCCCTATGCACAATGCCTCTTCCTATGTGCCATGTCGTTCAGTTTTACACTAGGAGAAACTGCCCTATGCGTAGCGATCCCTTCCCATGCGCAACACTCCCTCCTCTATGCGTAATGCCTTTTCTCAGGCCACTTTTGGAGGCTTTCCCCATGTCTAAATTGAGCCAATGATAGCTTGTGGGAAATCTCCTCCTGAATAATTTTAGGGTTTTAATTGTGGCATAGCAAATTAACCTCAAGTAAATGAATTAAATGCCAAGAGTGAAGCTTAGGGGTAAAACTTACTTGCTTGAGGTCTAAAGAAGGAAAAACAAAAATATTTGAGTGGTAGGCAGAGTATTTTGGCACTTTCTAGCCCTATGCACAATGCCTCTTCCTATGTGCAACGCCGTTCAGTTTTACACTGGGGGGAACTTCCCTATGCATAGCACTCCCTTCCCATGCGCAACGCTCCCTCCTCTATGTGCAATGAATTTTTTTATGCCACTTTTGGAGGTTTTCCTCGTGTCCAAATTCAGCCCATGATAGCTTGTGGGAAATATCCTCTTCTCTACTTTCCAGAACATCTTGCATTTGTCAATTTGGACCTCATTTTCCCCATCAAAAGCTCAATCTCCCAAGACTAGTCAAAATGTGCAGAATGAGGCTGCCAAAATGCAGAGTGCTATTGTAGTCAACGTTTGGAGGTCTTCCTCAACTCCAAATTGAGTTCATGATAGCTCATTGGAAATATCTTTGTGTCTAGTTATCATTTGATTCATCAAGCAAGTCTCCTAGGCATTCGATCTAGGAGAAAAATTTCTTTTCCCAAGGTCATTTAATACGTGCATCAACTCTCCTGAGGAAAATGATGTTTTGGACATTTCTCCCAAACCATGAGACCTGTGTAAAAGCGGAAGGAGGTTTTTCCTCATTGGTCAATTATAGAAAACAACTTCTCTCACTTTTTTCAAATTCATATTGTCTTGGTCAGAAACATCATTTGAATAAAAACTATTCTGATATGTGGAACAAGAGATTTTTAGAAATTAAGGGAAATGAAGGGGATGAGGGGCTTCTAAATTCTTGAGAAAATTTTGGGAAGTAGGGAGGGATGTTAGGAAGTAGGCAAAGTGTAATTTCAAGGATTGAGTGAGGGGAAGGGGTCCAAAAGTGAAAAACACAAGCATAACCTAAAAAAGTGTGAAATTGTAGCAATAGGCTAGGGTTTGTGGGAAAATGATGATTTTGAGGAATATCAATGATGGGAAGTATTTAAGAAGGTATATTAAGGATAGGGGAAGGTGTATGAACATCAGGATATAAGTTTTGTTGATTATTTGACCATCCAAAAAGAATTACCTTCAAAACCCTAGGAGAGGGAAATGAACCTTGCCTAAGCAAAATTGAAGCAAAAACAAGGTGTAAAATGACCCATTGGAACCTAAAATAATGATGACAACTCTTTGAATGATGGTACACTCAGCTGAATGGTGACATGGACCAATACTTGGAAAAGTTTGGAAGGAGTGAAAATAATCCTAGACCTAATACCTAGTGATCAAATTTTACTTGAAGACTCACTGAAATGACAAACATTTGACTTTGACACCCCAAGACCACTTTATAAGAGCATATTTGATCATTAGTGGAAGGCTGCAAAGGCTGAAACTAACAACAACTAGAACAGGACTAGGATACCAACTTCATGCCACTAGTAGCCGAGGTCACTCCATAGGCTTCACTAGCTCCAACAACAGAGCAAGTCCCAAGTGAACAAGGGGATACCATTCTCCTTGGGGACCATCTAGGAACAGAGATGTACAACATAACCTTTGATGAGTCGCAACATGAAGTTATATGTCATGGAACTAGCTCACAAAAAGATAGAAAAGATAGATGAATGCCTTAGAAATAAGCCTCTTCAAGGGGGCAACCTCCTTTACATTACACAAATGACCAATTCTTAGATGATACAAATGACAAGACCTCCTTTCTATATATAGGATTCTAAGGGGTCATAATATAATCAGAGCCGACATAACAATAGTAATGTAAGGGCACAATAATAACAATAGTGGGCTTCTATGGGGCACAATACTAACAATATAGGCACTACATGGGTACATCAATATAATAAAGAGGTTGTACTAATAACAATAAGGGGTTACCCTAGTAGTATAGGCACCTAACATGCCCCTCTCCTTCAAAAAGTGTTGTCCTCAATGCTTGAGTAGTTCTTGATGCTTCTGTATAAAATTCTTGTCCTCCCATGTGGAATCTTCAGCG
>APFE030408655.1:52380-68794 GCA_000404065.3 Pinus taeda
TGTCCTCAATGCTTGAGTAGTTCTTGATGCTTCTGTATAAAATTCTTGTCCTCCCATGTGGAATCTTCAGCGGGTAAGTTCTTCCACTTGATGTGATACTCTGAAATTGATCGATTTTGTAGCTGTCGGGTTCTTGTTTCCGTGACTGTTCCAGGTTCCAATATGATTTTTCCTTCCTCTTCAATTTCTGGAAATATTGTTTGAATTGGGATCTTTTGCAACTTTTGAATAAGTGGCCATACTTCTTCGTCCTTCTTCCATTCATCCCTTGCTTCGTTTATCCAATCTGGTTGGATAATAGAAATAACACAAAAAAATGCTTCCACATCCTCATCCTTTCTTGAGTGTGCATCTGCAACAAAATTCTGCTTCCATTTTCTATAGATGATGTCAAAGTCATAACCCATCATATTTGTGACACATTTTCTCTGTTCTTCTAAAGACAATAGTTGTTCTAAAAAGTATTTAAGACTATCATGATCCATTTTTACCTTGAGGTGTCTTCCCATTTGGTAAGGTCACCATTTCTTAAGTGCATGTAGTATTGCCAACATTTCCTTCTCATAAATAGCTTTCTTAAGATGTAGCAATAAAAATACCCAATCACCTACATCAAAACATTTTTCACTACGATGTTGATCTACTTGTTGTTTCATTCGATTTTGCACCAAAGTGGCGTTATCCTTTAAAAGTTGGAGAACTTGTTGTTGATGCTCGATGTGATCTTTCATTGCTTGAACCTTTTTCTTCTTGATATGTCCTTCTATCTTTAGAGTTTGAGGAGTTGTAATTTCTTCCAATCCTTTTCAAGATATGGCTGGATTCATTTCTTGATGCTCGATGTGATCTTTCACTTCTTGAACATTTTTCTTCTTGATATGTCCTTCTATCTTGATAGTTTGAGGAGTGGTAATTCTGACTAATGAATTACAAGATATGGTTGGATTCGTTTCTTCTTTCTCAATGTGATCTTTCACTTCTTGCACCTTTTTCTTCTTGATATGTCCTTCTATCTTGAGAGTTTGGAGAGTGGTAATTCTTGCCAATGCTTTACAAGATATGGTCTGATTCATTTCTTCTTTCTCTGGGTTTGGGTCCTGGCGTATGTCCTCTTCTTTTGATGTTTCTTGATCCTTTTCTTCCTCCTCTTCATGCTCTATTTATAATAATTTCTTCTCAACACACTTATGACCTTTAGTGCATTTTCTATCACAACTGTAACAAAGCCCTTTTTCTCTTTTTTCTTCCAATTGTTGTGGTGTAACCCTTGTAGGTTGTGGAAAGC
Organism: Pinus taeda; assembly: GCA_000404065.3. NCBI lineage: Eukaryota > Viridiplantae > Streptophyta > Pinopsida > Pinales > Pinaceae > Pinus > Pinus taeda. The sequence continues at coordinate 53,666 of APFE030408655.1, forward strand.
TAGGAGAAACAACACTTCCATATTTATAGTTGTGAGGGGTAGACTTCCTTGTTGCCATAATTTTACTTTCCACTATGTAACAAATCCCTTTTACTCTTTCCAATTGTTGTGGTGTTGCTCTAAATAAGGTGTTACTCTTTGTATCCTCATAATGTGCTATCATTTCTTCCATGAAAATTGACCACGTAACAAGTTGTTTACAAGAACAAGTCCCTTTATACCATAACAATTGATCCGGTTCTAAATATGAAGATGCAATACATACCTTTTGTGATAGTGGTACACCATGTAGATAAAAATATTGCTCCATTTGAAGAATCCAATTTACTGGATCCTTGCCATCAAACTTCCTCATATCGCCTTTTCTTGATTTTAGGAGCTCGATCTTGAAATGACTATAACTCTATAATTTTGGTTCTTCCAATTCTAAAATTGTGATTTGCAGTAGCCCTGTGTCTCTTTCCAATGCCACCAGTCTGATCCAAATTGGATTCTCCAAGGAAGAGTTATGCCAAATCTCCCACAGTGACTTGATTATAGACTAGTTTAGTAGAGCGAACTTGTACGATGTGGCACGTGTCACCGTTTCGACCTTTGGCTTTGAAAAATATATACAAGAAACTATAGTCTATCCTCTTTCCATACCTTCTTATGAAATTTCAATCCGACGCTCAAAGAGAAAGTTATGACGATTTTCCCTAGGTCACATGTTTGGAATGTAATTTAGGAGTTTGCAAAAATACCAACTTCCTCAGATCATATCTCTACAAATATAGCACGAAAAGCTTTGAAATTTGGACCGGAGGTTCAGTGTGATTTCATATCAAATGGGTTTTTTTTTCTCTTCTGAAACGTCACAGAAAAAAAAGTCATATCGAAAATGCCACAATGACCTATTTGGAGCAGCGAAATCCTAGAATCCAAAGCTCTAATACCAAATGTTATGAAACCAGCTCACAAAAAGATAGAAAATATAGATCAACACCTTATAATTCAGCCTCTTCGAGGGGGAAACCTCCTTTACATTACACAAATGAATGATTCTTTGATGATTCAAATGACAAGACCTCCTTTCTATATATAGGAGTCTAAGGGGTCATAATATAATCAGAGTCGACATAACAATAATAATGTAAGGGCACAATAATAACGATAGTGGGTTTCTATGGGGCACATAGTAACAATATGTGCACTATATGGGTACATCAATATAATAAGGAGGTTGTACTAATAACAATAAGGTGTTACCCTAGCAGTATAGGGGCCTAACAGAAAATAAATTGATTTGGTTTTGCAAAGGAAGGAAATGGAGGTTGAAAGATGATTTGTTATGCTCACCAAAAGAAAATTTTAGTTTTTGTAGATCACCCATCCAATGAAGTATTTGGGTTATTAACCAACTTTTTGATGTATAAAACTTCAAAAGAGTGTTTTAAGAGGGTGAAATAGGCATTATTTGTTGAACCTATACCTCTCTTCATTGAACATCAATATCAGTTATCTTGGTAAGTTGTTACTGAGATATTTATTGATTATGATGATATGTATAAAATATCAATCAGCAAAGAAATTTTTTTATGGCCTAATGGAATTTGTAGGGTAATATTTCACAACCTATTTCCATTCCAAAACTTAGCAATTTGGTTTATAATTTTCTTGTTCTTGGTCGTTATTGTTTGACTAGGAATGAGGTAGCAAGACCAGCTACTGGAGAAATATTAGAGACACAACATTGTGTTGAAAAAAATTACAATTATATAAATATTGTGTCCCTTTCTTTGCATAAACATGTTTATGCGATTGATATCTACAAAATATTGATGGCTAGTTAACAAAATACCATGTAATATTGTTGTTTCAGGAGGTTTTGGTTGTGAAGTGTTTAGCCCCTTAGATGAATGCACTGATATATGATCTACTTCCAACGAAGCTCTGAGTTTTGGAAATTGTGTTCCTAAAGTTTCTCAAATTTCATGAAACTAAATTAGAACATGGTTTGTTGAATACAATCACCAAACTGAGAAGTAATTGTGGATATATGATTTCTTCCATAATCATAATTATTAGTAACTTGCAAATAGTTCTTTTGTAATTCTACTAGTTAAATTGCATTGTGAATGGGTAAATTTTTTGTAGAAGTTCACACCCTCCATTTTTCAACATTAGTAATTGATAGCAAGGCTTCTAATTTTGAAGCCCTGTTAGCCAAGCATGTACAAACAAGCCTAAGCCACAACCTCAAGCCAAAGCCAGAGTCAAAAGTTGTAGACAGAGTTAAAGCCATGAGCATGATTCAATTTGCAGTCATCTTCAAATTTTCATTTTTGAACACTTATAGATAGTAGAAGACATCAACTTCCAACTACATTAGGAAATGTGTTGAAAATGCAACAAGAAAATCCTAATTTAATTTTGTCCTTTAAGTAAATTGGGAATAAAATTGTAATTCGACATCTCATGACAACTTGTATTAGTTAACTAAGTTCATTTGACTTAGTTGGTTGAGTTAATTCGAATTGAGGGTCTAAATAGAGTCATGTAGAGTGTCTCCTGCATTATAGGAGCACTGATTGAGTTTATTTTGATTTGTAATTAATTAATTTAGTATAACTGAGTTAGAGTCAGTTAAACTAGTTCCAACTGATGGAGGAACTAGTGGGAGATCTAGTAGTGTGGTGTTTCCTACAGTGTAGTGTGGTGTTGTCTGCAATGATCAACCAGTAAACTGAATATTCACTCATAAATAAATGATGCATGTCAGATCTGAGAAAGAACCAGTTGAGATTGGAATTCAGGGACATTGTACTATCAGTTGTACAATCATCTGAATTGTACAGGTGGTGCATGTAGTCAGAGGAAGGCCTATGAGGATTGCACAATTCATATTGAGTAATTTCCCTAATTAATAGGGGGGTAATTCCTTGAGGAATAGCACAAGGAAATAGGGACTCGGGCAAGAAAAAAATTGGTTAAGTATTGGCCTGGGCTTGTCTAGGAAGCTATGAGACAGATAGAGATAGTGAAAAGGTTTCTGGGGCTTGAGAAAAGCATTATAATCTTCTCATATGTTCTTACTAATGAAATATACAAATAGCAGGGGTTTTTAGTTGTGGCTTTCCCCAGTAAATCATTGTGTTATATGTTGATTGAATTCTTTCTCTTGTATGCTTTATGATTTCACAATCATTTAATTGTTTCCGCTGATGAGTAGAGTAGATTCAAGTCTATTGTTTTAGTAAATAAAAATTAGCAGTTTGAACCTACAAGAAATATCTACAAAATGTTTCTAAAACTAGTGATCCTTAGAGCCAAGTTCTACCATTTTGTGGTCATCTTCAAATCACCATTTTTTACCACTTCCAGTTAGTAGAAGACATCAACTTCGAGCTAAATGAAGAAATGTTCCAAGAACTATTGAACCTTGGAGCCAAGTTCTAACAATTTGAGGCCATCCTCAAATTTCCATTTGTGAGCACTAGAAATTAGTGGAAGGCATCAAATTATAGCCAAATTTGGAAATTTTCCAAGAATTGTTAAGCATTGGAGTTGGTTCTAGTGTTGTTGGTCAACCTTAGACCACCATTCAGTAGAATACTTTGGCTTCTACTACCCATTTGGTTTTTGGTCTTCCTTAAACCACCAAATTCAATGAACACATTCAACCATGGAAAATTGTCCTAATCTCTCTTCTTGGACTCACAAGAACCCCTTTGGATCAAGTGGGGAATGCTAGATACCTAATCCATTAGGGTTATGGCGTGGAATATAAACTTTCATCAAGAGTCCAAGAGACCTTGGAAGATAAATGCAATGGTCAATATCCATGTATTTATATGTGTACAATTTTAATGGTAAAGTAACCAATGCTTATACTTTAATCTAATGCGTAGCCCAACTCTCTCAAATAGTGGGGAGATTTGAAGGAAAGTATGTGTTCTGAAAATTCTTTTGCAAAGAGTACAAGAAGGAAGAAACTAAGAAATAATGTGAAGGTTCCATATGTTTTTGGTTGAGGTGGGTTGCAAGTAAAATAAACAAATTTGTAATTGTATGGATTTTTGGCAAATTGTACATTATGCTATGTATTTTGATTTGTTTATACAATTGTTCTTGCGTTAAACTTGGCATTGACTTGTAGGAGGTTAACAATAATAGAAAACCGAGAGAAAAAGACATTTTTCAATATATTTAGTAGACTTACCCTATTGTAAATATAGTAGGATGTCAAAATATAAAAAAAAATCCCCCACATTTGTTGAAGTTTAGAAATGCCTAATAGGAGCCACTTCAAATGTTAAAAACTTGAAGGATGAGCATCATCATGTAATGAAATGTATATACAGGTGTACAAAGATAATTTTGTACTTAGCCTCCCATATTAAATCTCTTCCTCCACATTTGTTGAAGTTTAGAAATGCCTAATAGGAGCCACTTCAAATGTTAAAAACTTGAAGGATGAGCATCATCATGTAATGAAATGTATATACAGGTGTACAAAGATAATTTTGTACTTAGCCTCCTATATTAAATCTCTTGTTACTCAATGGAAGAAGGGGAAATTTCTTGATTCAAATGAGGCACCCAAGTTCAATTCCCCTACAACCATTTTTTTTCTCGAATTTTTTATTTTGCCTAAGTTTATATTCCATTTTTATTGACTCATTAACCCTTTTTATTCTTGAATGGAAATGCACATCAATCTCAAGAATAAACTTTAGATATAGGTGATCCAAAAATGGTGAAGACTCAGAAAGAGGCATGAAGTTCCAATCCATGATATTATAAAAGTAGTCATGAGCCAAAACATGCAAAGATATGGTGCTTATAGAAATATCAATATTTTATAATACTTTAGAGAATACATGTTTTTAAGATTTTTCAATCTATTTTGTAGGGTAAATGTTTAGAGAATGTCTATTTTAAATAGTCTACAGTTTAGAGGATACTTGTTTTTACTCACTAGATTTCTCTAATGGTGCTTAGCTATAATATACCATTACAATGTATAGTTAGATTACAAACATATATAAATTAATGGATCCTACTAGTTCCTATTGCTTCAATAGATTCAATTCTACGATTATTATTTTTATTATTATTCTATTCTTTCCAAAAAAACCCATCCCTTTTGGTTTAATGCCTAATATTTCATGTTTACTATTTATTCTTTGACAACCTAAGTTTATCATCTATTCTTTGACTACATAAGTTTATTATCTATTATTTGACTACCTTTAGTTTTGGGGATTAAAATATTTAATCTTTTTTCTCTTTCTTTTGAATTTGATTACATTAATTATTTATGATAGTTCATATATTGGTGTGCAATTTACTTTCAATGCGCTAGGTAGGACATTAAATTTTTCTTCTCTTAGTTTCACAATTTCCCAATTTTGAGGCCACCATCATCTTCAACTCCCTAGAGATTTTTAACAATATAAATGTTTTATCATTTAGGACACAAAGTTATGCCCCCCAAAAAAATGGTATTATCGTTGTGTTCTGGTGACATTAATGTGGTATATTGTTCTAGTTGAAACTTCATTAATATATATAAGATGAATTTGTTGTACATACCATAGCCTTATGAAAAGGCTAGTATAATCCACTAGTTCTCCAAAACCCTAAATCAACCAAGAAGATCAAAGCGAGATGTCTCTTCCTCTTCTATTTATTTACCAAATTCATCCTAGGGCTGCATCTCCAAATCCCAATCTCAATTGTCCAATGGATGAAACCCTAACCCTAGATTTCAAGATGCTCCAAAAAGATCAGGAAAACCTAACAACTTTGTAAGACAAAGAGACCAAGTATAAATGAAGATCTAAGAGAGAGAAGATGACTAATGTGCTCCACTTGATCGCATCTTTAACACAACAAGGATAAGTTTAATCAGCGTCAAATGAGTAAGATGAATGACTCTCTCATTCCTCTATGCATATGCAGGAGGTAAGGGAGGACAACAATACAATGTGGGCCCATTCCCTTATAAGAAACCTACAATAAAAACTTGTATTCCTACACAAATGAAGTGCTTACGACACCCATTTTTTCTATCCCTCTTGTAAATATTGCTCTGAATTATAATTCATGTAAATAATGTGGAAATGTAAACATTGACTAGTTGAGAGAAGTGGACATGGATTCAGAGGTATGAGGATGATCTGAAACGGAGTAGATTAGTAATGTTGTGCTAATTCCCCATTCAGAATCAAACCCAAGATGCTTACCATTTTCTTATCAAGTGGTTAAGGATTCATTACTTTTTCTTAATTAACTGATTCCCATGAGAGTTTCTTATGTGAATGTTAGAAACAATTTAACATAAAACATATGTTGAACAACAACAACAAAAACAACAAAGAAACTCAAAATACAACATAGAACAAGCACATGATAAAGGAGTTCACCCCTCCTGGACTACGTCTCCTTGGTCCAACTTCCAATGGCTTGGGCCTCTTTATTATGCTTAAATTACAACAAAAGTGTGTTTACAATGTTCAAATTCCTCTAAAAGCCTATCTCAATGAGTTCAAAATACTCAAAAATGGCTATCTAGCCTCTATTTGCATTAAATTTGGATAAGAACTGAAGAAGTTATGACTTCTCCTAGTTCTCCCATTATTTGCTCCACAAAATGCTCCAAATCCGACCAAAAACCACATTTCCGCTCCAAAATCCGCTGACAAAGCGAGAAATTCACCGCATCGCGGGCCATAACTTGTTTGTTGTATCGCAAATCGTAATCAGCGAGTATTTGCAGGCAAAAGGTCATGTTAACACAACAAAATGTTGTGATTGCAATATCAACAGACCCAACGAGAACTTAAACTGTTACATATAAATTCTTGCGTTCGGGGTCTTATCGCTCATCGCAATCGACAATCGGTGCAGGAACATAATCGACAATATGGCGGACCTGCTAGGACATTAAAATGCAACATATGAATTATCGCATCCAGGAACCCAATCACAAATTGCAATTGGTGCTTTCCATCGGCGGATACCAAAACCCATACCACTGCAATATTAGTGGACCCGCCGGGCTATGAAATATAGTGTATAACATATCACATCCAAGGACAAATCACAATTGTTTATGACACACACACACACACACACACACACATATTTGTGGGTATCGGGTGCAATATGCGATTGTGATATATCGCATCGCAACCCTCACTGTGTCGGGGGTTGATTCTTAACATTGTGTGATATGTGATTGCGATTGCATCCCATCGCAACCTTCTCTGCACCAGGGGACGATTCTTTAAACCGAACCACTGACCACTATGATATGCAATAAGTGAGGGCCAATGGCAGGTTTCCACTTGGCGCCTACTCATTCGTTGAAGACCTTGCCACATCATCCCAATCCTGCCATGTAGACAAGTCAAACTTGAACTTTGACTTGCTCTAACTTCTGCATATGAACTCGGATTTGAGTGTCGTTCACACCGTTGAATTAAGAATTATGAGCTCTTCAATATGAACCTGAGTTTGACAAGATTATGGAACTTTTATTTTTGAGCATAATTCTGAGCACTTGATCACTCCTCCCTACTGGAAGCCTTTTGGACCCCAAAATATTTATATTCAATTATTGAACAGATGAGGGTATTGTTCCCTCACCTTCCCCAATTCAATCCATTTGGCCTTTGATGGATGTGTTCCTTTGAGACCCACTTGAAGATAATCAATACTTCCCCTTTTTGTTGTCCTTGCCCTTGTCCTTCTGTTAAGTATATTGTCTTGTTAAGTATAATGTCTTTCCTCTGTCTATGTCGCTATGTCCATCTACATCTACATCTTTCTCAAAGATGGAATCCAAAGGCGATTTAGGCAAATAACCAAGACATGCCTCAAAAGGTGAAGTTAGAGTAGAACAGTTTTTTGCTCGGTTGTAAGCATACTGAATATGAAATTGTTCATCCCACAACTTAGGATGTTTGCTGCAATATCCTCTTAGAAAATGAATAATTGTTATGTTAACCACTTCAGTTTGACCATCTATTTACGAATGGAAGGCTATACTTTTCTTCAATTTGGTATCCATCAAGTTTTATAAACTTGACCAAAAATTCCCAACAAATCGAGAATCACGATCACTTACAATAGAAGTAGGCAATCCAAAATGAACCCATACATTTTGAAAGAAAATTTGAGTTTTTTGTTTAGTTGTAATTTTCTTTTTACAAGGCATTAATATGCACATCTTGTTGAACCTACCCATAACTACATATAAATAATCATGACCTTTCCTTGATAAAGGAATCCCTCCCACAAAATCCATAGAAACACTCTCCCATGGACGTGAAGGTACTGGAAGTGGTGTGTACAATCCTAGCTTCCTATTACTAAGTTTAGTGATTGCACACAATGAACAGCCTCTGACAAAACGTGACACACTTTCAAGCATACGAGGCCAGTAAAAATACCTCTGAAGATTTTCCACTATTTTACTTACACCTAAATTTCCAGCTATAAGAGAAGTGTGCGCTTCCCTTGTGACATTTTCTCTCTCTCCCTGTGGAACAAAAAGTTTTCCCAAATGATGCAACAGACTATCATGAGAATGGTAGTCTAATTCCTCAACTTGGTGGCCTTGACTCAATTTTAAATATACCTCTTGAAATTCAGCATCATGTGCATATTACTCAGCATAACTTTTAGGAAAAACAAAATGTTTCTTGAGTAAAATGGCTACATTAACAATCGATCTAGAAAGCATATCAACAACTCTATTATAAATACCTTTCTTGTACCTGATTACCAAGTGGAATCGCTGTAAAAATCCCATCCAAGGAAAGTGCCTTGATTGCTGCAATTTTGTTTGAGATTGCAAATATTGCAAAGGTTGATGATCGGTGTGAATAATGGTTTCTTTTCCCATCAAATAATACTTCCATTTCTTCACACTTTGCACCAATGCATAAATTTAACTATCATACGTAGGATAATTAATAACAACACAATTAAAAAATTTAGAATGAAATGAAATGGGCTTACCACGCTGTAAAATAACTGCCCCCATGGCATAGTCACTTGCATCTGTTTGTATTTCAAATGGTTGTTTCAAATCCGGCAATGCTAAAACGGGGGCTGAACTGATCTTTTGTTTTAAAGCATCAAATGATTTTTTTTTGTTTGCCTCCCCACTAGAAGACAACCTTCACGCTGGTCAAAGCATGTAGTGGAGCTGCTATGGAAGATAAATTGGCAATGAACTTCCTCCAATACTGCGCTACTCCCAGAAAACTCCTTACTTCTGTAACTGATTTGGGTATTAGCCAATTCAAAATGAACAAAACTTTAGAGGGGTCAATCTTTAGCTCACCTCCTCCAACTATATGGCCCAAATACACTAAGTAAGTTTTCCCAAATTCACATTTAAACATCTTTAGAAATAATTGTTCTCTTTTCAAGACATCCAACACTTGCCTTACATGCTTGACATGCTATTCTCGTGATTTGATGAATATAAAAATATCATCTAAATATACAATTACAAACTCATCAAGAAAGGATCTTAAAACATCATTCATAACTCGTATGAATGTAGCTAGAGCGTTGCAAAGACCGAAAGGCATAACCAACCACTTAAACAATCCCTGTTTGGTTTCAAAAGCAGTCTTCCAAATATCCTCCTCATCTATTCTAACTTGATGATATCCACTTCTCAAGTCTAATTTAGTAAAATATTTTTCATTCTTCAACTGGTCTAGATGGGGGTATCGATTCTTTATGGTAATTTTATTCAAAGCTTGATAATCTACACACATATGCCAGGTTCCATCTTTCTTGGGTACCAAAACAATTGGTGAACCACATGATGAAGTAGAGGGACAAATTACACCTTTATCTAACAATTCTTAGACTTGTTTCTTAATTTCTAAACTTTCCAGAATTGACATTCAATACATACCGATATTTGGGAGTGGACAGTCTTGCTGTAGTTGAATTTTGTGTTGAATTCCCCTTTTTGGTGGCTATCCCTTTGGTTCTTGAAACATGTCTCCATATTTATTGACCATATAAACCAATTTAGCTTTTAGATTCATGTCACAGCCTGTAAAGGATTCATGCTCTGTGTCATTCTTCTACTTGATCATAAGGAGCACAAGATTCTTGGTGGAATTGACCGGTCGCTTCATTTTCCCTGTGCTTGCCAAAGACAGATTAAGATTTCTACGATGGGCTCTCACAATATACTCCACTCCATCTTTGAACAAATGATATTTGTTCTAAAATCTATGGAAAATGACTTTCTTGTCATACAAATACGGGCTTCCCAAGACAATTCCAGAAATATCCAGCGACATTACATCTAACTCGACTTCATCAATGAAGTTGGCAGTAATTACAAACCTGAAAACACATTTCCACGTGACTTGTAAATTGGCATCCTTGGTTACCCAACCCAACGGATACAGTTTATGATGAGGCACAGTTTCCAGATTCAATTTCTTGACCAAATATGTAGAAATTAAGTTTGCCTAGGATCCTTTGTCAAACAACATATCAATTTTGGTGTGTTTAGAAATAACTCGGATATGGAAAAACTCTATTCTACTTTCCTCATTTGAAACGTTATTGGAGTTATTTGTTGCGTTGGTGCTTGCCACGAATTCCTCTTTTCTTGTCTTTTCCATGGCTTTCCCTTTAGTGATTGTGGCTGCAATCTTTGTTTCATCACCTGAGTCAGAACCCAAGTCTTGTTGTGCAGTAGTGTTTGTCCTCTATTTCTCTTTATTGTTAAATTTCTTCGGTCTTAATTTTGGATGAAGCTTCTAGCAATGCGCTTCATCATGGCCCTCTTTGGCACAATTCTTGCACATGGGTTTCTCCCCTTCTTTCTTAACAAAAGCATTTTTCTTCTGCTTTCCTTTAAATTTCTTCCCTTTTTCACCACTCTAAAATGGTTTCTTCTTACCTTCTTCATGTACATTTTTCCCTTTTTTTTTGAGGTGTGTAGCTTGAACATAGACCTCATTAAGATTTGTGGGATTAAACATAAGAATGGTATGTCGAAGATAGCTATGCAACCCTCCTATATATTTTAGCAAAGTATCTTGTGACTGCAAGTCTACTCCTAACATAAGATCTCTTCTCCTAAACTCTTGAGTATACTCTTGCACATTTTGACCTTTTAATTGTCTGAAATTTTGCCAATTCATTATATCTTTTTGCATATGGGCTAAAGGGTATAATTGTATTTTTATAGAAGCAATGAAATTAGACCAAGTAATAAAGATCTTACCATGTTTTTTGATCTCATCTTGAGTCCTTTCTTCCCACCAAATGAGTGATGAACCCTCCATTCTCAGTGAATCCAACTGAATTTTGATATCATCCTCTTGAAGTTTCTCCAACTAATGAATCTAGTTATCCGGCTTCTTTGCATTCACTTCACCATTGTGCATAGGCAACTTGAATTTAACATTAAGCTTTAGGAAAGATGATTTACCATTCCCTTTTGAAGAATGATGATGAGTATGAGTAGTGATGGTATTAGTGGAAGAGTGGGAAGATGCTTGTGAAGTAGAAGATGAAGAAGATGGTGGAGAGGGTGGAGGTTTGTCTCCATTCCCATTGCCTCCTTTTCCATTACCTCCTCCTGAAGAACCTTCTCCTTTGGGAGGTTTGGAACTTTATCCTTGTAATATGTTGTTCCTCTCTTCATAGAGGACCTTCACCATCTCTGTCATATCAAAGAAATCCTTTCTGAAGGTCTTCTCATCCTCTGTCATGTTTGTAGGTTCTCCTCCATGAGACATGGTCTCTGAAAACTCAACTGCAACTTCTGCAACTTGAGGATGTACTGGTGTAGAAGACTTTGGCAACCTTTCTCTTCTTCCCCTTAAGCCAACTATAGCACTTTCGACCATCTTCCCTTCTCCTCTTTTGAGATTTAACCTTGTAAGAATGACATAAACTTGCAAACAATTAAATCCTTCTTTCACAAAGAAAATCTAGTAAGCAAAAACCAGTGCTTTGATACCAACTTGATATGAAATGGAACAGATTAGTAATGTTGTGTTAATTATCCATTCAAAATAAAACCCAAGATGCTTATCATTTGCTTATCAAGTGCTTAAGGATTCATTACTTTTCTTAATTAATTGGTTCCCATGAGAGTTTCTTATGTAAATGTTAGAAACAATTTAACATAAAACATATGTTGAACAACAACAAAATAACATCAAAGAACATCAAAATACAACACACAACAAGCAGATGATAAAGGAGTTCACCCCTCCTGGGCTACGCTTCCTTGATCCAACGTCCAATGGTTTGGGCCTCTCTATTATGCTCAAATTACAACAAAAGTGTGTTTACAAAGCTGAAATGCCTATGAAAACTTGTCTCAATGAGTTCAAACTACTAAAAAATGGCTATCTAGCCTCTTTTTGCATCCAATTTGGTTAAGAACTGAGGAAGTTATGACTTCTCCTAGTTCTCCCATTATTTGTTCCACAAAATGCTCCAAATTCGACCAAAACCACATTTCCACTCCAAAATCCATTGACAAAGTGAGAAATTCTTCGCACCACAGGCCATAACCTGTCGGTTGTATCGCAAACTCCAGTCGACGATTGTTTGTGGGCGGAAGGTCTTGTTAACAACGAAATGTTGTGATTGCGATATTGGCGGACCCGACAGGAACTTAAACTATTACATATAAAATCCCACGTTCGAGGTCTTATCGCTCATTGCAAGTGGCAATTGACATGGGAACACAATCAACGATATGGCGGACCCCTAATTGTGCCAGGGATTGATTCTTAACATTATGCAATATTTGATTGTGATCGCATTGCATCGCAACCTGCTCTATGCCGAGGGCCGATTCTTTAACCTGAACCACTTATCGCTGCAATATGCTATATGCAAGGGCCAATGGCGGGCTGCCACTTGGTGCCTCCTCATTCGCTGAGGACCTTGCCACATCATCCCAATCCTGCCATGTAGACAAGGCAAACCTAAACTTTGACTTGCTCTAACTTCTGCATATGAACTCAGATTTGAGTGCGTTTGCACCATTGGATTCAGAATGACGAGCTCTTCAATCTGAAGTTGTGTTTGACAAGATTTTGATACTTTGATTTTTGAGCATAATTCTGAGCACCTAATCAAAGGAGGAGAAGTTGCTTGTAAACCCAAGTCACTATATTTATTTCACCACCTATCTCCCTGATGAATTTATGGCATTGTTGGTGCAAGCATTGAATTCAAGTGTGGGCTTCCTGAGTGAAGGATGAGCCTATGCGGTCTCAGTTCTCATGGAACATGTGGGCATGGTCTACACACAAGGAAGGGATATGAAGCAAAGCCCCAACAAGAGATGCAAGAGAGTAGGCAGGAGTATGGAAGGGTATGCAATATGGTGTGGGGACAAATTGTGTAGTGGTATTGAGCAAGAGATAACTCGTAGAAGAGAGAACAACAAATGCGTAAGGAAAGAGAACATAGAGCTTGAAATTGGTAGTTGACATGGACCTCATGAGGAGAAATAACTTTCACTAGCTTGTGTTTTGTGTTTGCGATAACATTCCCCATGTTTTTGTTAAGGCCAATGTACATTCCTATGGATCAGTTGGCCAATGAGAGTTTAGTGGAGTTGAATCATTTAGTGCTAGCCTTTGGGGTTGATAAACTACTAAGTGTGGGCTTCAGGGACGCTAAATCACTTATGTGCTATTTTAGTAAGTTGATAAGCCACATGACAAGTTGAGACACCTAGGTACTAGTTTAAAGGAACCGATGAACCATTAAGTGCTAGCCTTGGGGCTGATAAACCACTTGGACAATGGGCTCTTCACTCCTATAGTGCTAGCTTAGAGAAGTAGTTAATAAACCACTAAAGTAGTGCATTCATCCTCCTAGAACTGAATTGTATCTCACTGAGCCTTGGGTGAATCCCTGTGATTGATTTATGTTTGGGGTAGAGGTCACTACAGTGCTTATTGTTGGAGGTAGTTGATAAAACCCCCTGGACAATGGGCCCATCTCTGTTGGTCTAAAGATTGAATTTAGTTTGAATTGAGAGTCACTGTGGTTCTTATAGCTGGAGGCAGTTGATAAACCACCTAGACAATGGACTTATCTTCCTGATTATTGGTTGAATGGTATTGATGTGAATACCCTTGAGCACTTAACTCCTCAGACTTTGAATCTAACTTAGGGATGGCTAGCTGCAAGAGAGATTGCAGTGTAGCTAACCTATGGTTGGGTGGAGAGTTGAAGTCCCTCTCTTATTTTCCAGACATTCAAACTACACAAGTATGTGTACTTACTTATGTTGCACCATGAATAATGAATGATGTTATTATGTGTTATAACGTTGTATGCATATCAACATTGATTGTAAGGAATTGCATTATTCTTGGTTGTTTGTAATGAGATGGATATGTGAATGATTCTCATGGTTATGAGCAGTTGGAGACCTCTGTGTATAAGTGTTGGTACTATGTTGAGTATTCATAAGCTATTTATATGATCATGTATGAATATTTAATATGCTTAGCTTAATTGTTACAGTATATGAGATTCATAATTAGCATGATATAACTCTTATGAGATTTTGTGTTAAGACTGTTGAAGGTCTATTTATGCGATGTTTTGCATGGTATGTTATATCAGAAGATCTAATGCAAACCCATTATCAGGTTGTTATAGTGCCTTTATGTTGAATTTTACAGAGCACTATTAGTTGTGGTTTAGCTGAGTATTGATGCCTGGTAGTAGGCATGTTATGGAATCAATGTTATGAGTAACATTGTGCATCAATAGAAGTTGGGCTAAGACTCTGGAATTTCCCTAAAGTTTCTAAGTCTGTGTATCGTAGAGAATTTGGTTGTACTCAAGTCTCGATAGGTTACTGGTATAGTTTGTATTTGAGTCGGGGACATTGTGGGCTCAGTGGATGTATATGTTAGTATGAACATCTAGGCTGCTTACCCTTGTGCCCATTTGTGGAGGCACCAAATCTAAAGTAAAATCAGATATACACAAAGAAGGATGGCATAAGTCATATCCGGTGAGGGGCATGTTATGTTGCTTGTGGGCCATATTACCTCACACTTGGCAGATGCATTCGAGGATCCAAGACATCCAGTAGTGAAT
>APFE030408659.1:0-29950 GCA_000404065.3 Pinus taeda
TAGGATATTCCGACACATAGGAAATAGTTAAGTTCAACTTGGTCTAGTATAGAGTTAGGTAAAGTGTGTTTCTTTACTGTTGTACATTTTGTAATTTACAATCCGATGGTCACGATATGTAGTGATCCGACGGTTCATTCTCTCCTCGGTATTACCGACACTTGATCCGTGGCTTGACACCCGATTGGTCCATGAATTCTATTTAAAGCGCATGGAGGGTCATTTGGAGGTTAACCGTGCATGAGAGAAGCTTATGTAAATTTTCATTCTTTTATTAATAAATTGCCTGTAGTAGCCACGTTGGCGCAGGCCGTGGGCTGTTTCCCTCTCTGAGGGTTTTAACCACGTCAAAATACTGGTGTATTGATCTGTGATCTGTTTGTGAGCGGTGTCCTTTTGGTGTTCTGTCTGAGGAACTTACCCTGTAAATTCCTACAAGTTCCATGTATGATTACCTTGCAAGTTTTGGCATGCATAGTACATGCATGTGTGTATTTGGTTCTCTTGTTTTCATTGGTATGGGTTTTTCCTAGTGTGACAAAAGATTTTATCATTGCCTTTCCATTTGAGGATAGCCACAATGTGATGGCATTCTTTTACTTGGTTGAGATAGATTATCGAATGACATTGAAACTTAGTGGGGTGGTCTCAAGAAAATTCTCAAAGGCCTAGGAATCCCTTGACCGGTAATGGTGGGATACATGGTAAAGCTTTAGGGTGGAGAAGGAAAAATTCCTTATGGTCTAGGTGGAAAGATCCAGAGGTATTCATGCTTGTTTAGGTTCTAGTGATCTCTTGACCATCATATGGTGAGATTACAGTAAAGTATGTAGTGTATGTTTCTTTATTTGGGCCTAGGAATCTCTTAACCAGTAATGGTGGGATACACTATAAATCCCGGTGGTATAGACGAGTGTTTTAGGCCCAGGAATCCCTTGACCAGTTATGGTGGGATAGACAATAAAGCCTAAGAAGTGCTGGTTGGTTTTGTTCTGAGTCCCACATTCATGCTTGGAATATGGCACGAGGTTGACTAGCTGAAAGTAATATTTGGTTCAACCCAATTTATGATCGTGTGATATGTGGAAGTCCTTGGCGTGGTTGGCTTTTTCACATGTTAATAAAATCTCTTTTCCTATTCCATTTCATGGGTAAATATGCTTATTATTATGAGGCTTTCATGAATGTTCTGTAATTGTTATTTTGTGAGATATATGTTGATTATAAGCATCATTTTATGGCAGATTTTAGTTATGGCTCTCCTCATGTTTTGTTTAGCAAATGAAATTTTAATGAATGTATGACCTAATAGACGATAATGCAGCTATTGCGAGAGGGCATCATACCTTCTTGATGAATCTCATATAAGTATGAGGTCTCTATGTTTAGATGTGTTTATATGGCCTCTACATTACATGTTTATGACGTGTTTGACGAAATTCCTATAATGGTTAGGATGAGTCTCGTTAGTTCCTTGTTCAAGTTTTGCATTAGAGGCTTTTTATTCTTGTTATTTATCATTTCTCGAAATTTCAGCAAGCTTTGGGTAGGGTCTTGAGTCCTAGCCCTAAAAAGGTGGCTCATATTTCATGGTCAAATGTGTTTGAAAAAATTCTTGTCATGGTTAGGATGAGTCTGGTTAGTTCATTGTTCAATTTTTTCATTAGAGGCTTTTTATTCTTGTTATTTATCATTTCCAAGAATTTCATCAAGTTCTGGGCAAGGTCTTGAGTCCTAGCCTTGAAAAAGTAGCTCATATTCTGCGTTCGCTATCAGAAAACTTCCTGAAAAGAACTTCAATCACATGGGGGCCTTGCTATGGGAGTGACTTGAGGCTTTTGGTTGTATGGAGGGCCTGTCATAGGAGTGACTAGGGGTTTAGGTTAATAAAAAGAAAGTTAACTCAAGGGTTGGACACATGGAGTGGTTGGTTAGCCCTTGAGGAGTCATGTAGCTCCTGAGGAAGATCAAATGGTTTTGTTTTGTCAATTCTACTTCCTCAACTATACTTGGGGAGTTGAATCATATGATAGTAACTCTTCGTCACATGTTTACCTTGGTGGACTGGTTAGCTTGGGTAAATGTGGGAGGAGGATGTTACGCTTTCACCACATGATATCCATATGTTTGCAACTCAATTAATTATTTATAAATATCTTGGAGAATATAACAATGGTAGTGATTGATGTGTTTTAAAATTATGGATTGCAATTGAAGTGGTTCATATATAGAGTAAGTTACATTCTTATCCTTTTCATCGGGCTAAGCTTGATGATATAGTATTTATGGTTTTGTGAATTATTTAATAGGAACACTATTATTGTAATTGAAAATTAGTTTTACGTTAGATAGCGATATAGAAACCATATTTGGGGAACAAACCATTTTTATTATTGACTATGCTCCAATATGGATTACAATGTTGCATGATTATTGTGTTCTATAATTATGGATTTCATTTCCCTTTCATATTAAAGATAAGACTTATTGAAATGCATGAAGTAGATTTATGTTTTGTAACTAGCCTTTCATGGAAAAATTTTGTTTATAAATGGGGAAAAAGGCATAAGCTAGTGGAGAAACAAATATAGAATTTGTAGCTAGAAAGAATTAATAAAAGAGAAGTCAAGCTTAGATATTTATTTTATCTAGTTAAAACATGAAACGCAACTACTAAACTAGGAAGAGTGCACTATTATTTGTGGGCTGGTTTAATTAAGTTATGTGCAGGCATTTACAGAAAACAATTTAAATGCTGTGCCTTTTTTATTTTCTACAAACCTGTACAAACTCTGCTAAATTAAAATATAAACAAAGAAATGACGGAAATCTTTTGAAAGCTGTTGGCATTATCCGCTACTATTTGTTCTGCCTCCTTTTGCTACTATATGTTATCTGTTATTCCCCACCAGTTTTAGTGAACACCGCATGAGTTGAACTTTGGAGGAGGGATTGGCAAGACCCGCCCGTTTGAAGGCGGTAGTCAATCCTGAAACTTTGCCACCTTTATTCATTGCAGGCTTCTTTGCTCCAACATTACCCAAAGGAGGTCACCCTTCTTTGAGATCCAGACGATGAAAATTGATCTCGAAACCCTTTTGTTGCGGAGGCTCTACTGGTTTATCTGACCCGCTGGAAATGGAATCTGCAGCTGGGTTTGTGGTCCTCCTGTAGGATCCCAACCATTTGGACCTCACGTAACGGTACTCTCTCCATGGTGGAACGTGCATCGCTTTCTTTTTCAGTGATCGTCGGGCTGCAACGCACATTATTTTGATAATATTCTTCAATTTCTCCGCTCTTCCAACGAATACATTTGGGAGGAGTCCCACCATGGTGCTGTATTGTTTAGTGGGCCTTGCAATTTCAAACTGGGTTCTGAAATCTATGTCATGAAGCGTTGGGTAATTTTTATTTATTATATATAATTATAATGGGTAATTTAGTTGGTTGAAGCGTTGGATTAAGTTATTGGCCATTTAGTGAGTCTTTTTAGGTCGGTTTGCAAATGCTTCCAATTTAGGAAGAAAAAAAATAAAGGAAAAAGATGACTTAAATATTGTGAAGTTTAATTTTTACCATTAAATATTGTGGAGTTTACTTTTTTATCTTTAATAATAGGATATAGGAATGTAAGTGGGTTTAGTTTATTAGGATTGCATTTTACTGGGTTATTGGTGAATGATATCTTTAATTTTTTAAAAAGTTATAAGTTTAAATCGTTAAATAATGTGATATAACAATTTAGTTTATAATTAGATTTATTATTTTATTATTATAAAAAAAACACATATTTTTATTAAAAGGTAAATACACTGGCCTATGATTTAGTAAAAGGAAAAGATGTAAAGAACATTGTGAAATTTACTATTTACCCTTGAGAAGAGGGTATAGAGATGATGGGGAACTAGAGGGTATATAGATGTTAAATATATTGGTTTATGATTTAACAAGGAAATAGATGTGGAAAACTTTAATCTATTAGGGTTGAGTTTTAGGAGTTATTAATGAAGAATTAAAATTTTACAACATTTATGTTTAAATTCTATAAATAATTTGTTATATCAATTTAGTTTATAATAGGATTTATTATTTTATTGTTATAAAATAACAAAATAAACATATTTTCATGAGTGATGGAGTGAGAATGCCTATATACATTTTTGTCCAAAACATGAGGATTTAGGTGAATGATGTGTGTATGCCCAATACATTCTATCAAAAGAAGGTGGGTGATAAGATGAAGATTATTTGTATGTCTATTTACTTTGTTGAATAGTAGTTATGGATTGATAAAAGATGAGTGATAAGATGAAGATTATTCGTACCTCTATTCACTTTGTTAAGTAGTTATGGGATGGTGAAGATGTGTACATACAACTTTGTTTCAAAATGATTAATTGGGTGAATGATGTGTATATGTACTATACTACCAAAATAAAATGGGAGTTAATATGGAGATTATATGTATGCCCATTCACTTCGTTGAATGGTTATGAGAGGGTGAAGATGTGTACATACACTTTTTCCCCAAAAAGACAGTAGCTGGGCTACTCATGTATATGCACAATACCCTCTACAACAAGAATATGGGTGATAAGATGAAGATGATATGTATGTGTTTTCACTTTGTTGAATAGTTATGCAATGGTGAAGATGTGTATATACATAGTAATATTAACATATATTACTATGTAAACTTGTAATAAATATAAGTGGAAATTATACAAATATTTTAATAATTTTAAGAGATTACCTTATCACTAAATTATTTATTTTTGAAACGAGAATTTTGTTAATAAAAAATGTTGTGACTATTTATAATTGGTTTACATTTCAAAGTTTTCATAGTCATTTTTCTCATAACTTTCCAACTTATGACTTGCTTTTAGCTAATTTTCCTTTCTAAAACAAAAAGCCAAAATTACATGGAGTTCTAAAAATAAAATATTTGCAAAATACATATCCAATCTTATTTCCTTTTTAAGCCATGTTTAACTATTAATATCTTTTGTCTTAAGAAAATACATCTTTTTTTTTCTTGAGTATTCAATTCAAAAGGCACCGTGGAGGAGTAGTAGATTTGGGTTGTTGAATATGTTGGGCTCTTTGTTGCCAAAGGAGGTCATAATGATACCTAGAGTTGTTCCATTCGCTTCCTTAACCCATAAATTTCACTCTCTCTCCTTTGAATCAAAACCCTATGTTCCCATAAACTTATTCTCCTTATTCTAATGCATACCATGTTGTCGCTAAACCTCAAACTACATCATGAGATCAAGCACTTGTATAGAGTTCCATTTATGCTCAACATTCTTGTGGTCTACTTAACTACTAAATTTATTACTATTAAGATTCCTTAGAAATTTTATTAGTACTCTTATATTACGGGTTGGGATGCCATAGGGTCTGCACCCCTCAACCTATTGTAAATATACAACAACTACTCTTAGGATCTATCATCATTACTATATTATAAAGAATTGGAAATAAAGATATGGATTAATTGAAGTTGACGTAAATAGATACATTTATTAAAAATAGAGGACACAAGTGCACAATTATCATAAATATACAAATGTTCACCTCAAATCTCATTAGAAATAAATATAGCATATGTACTTTCTGCTTCTCAAAATGTACATATTCATTCACTCCACTATATTATATGATTTAAGCAATTGTAAATATACCTTTTGTTAAATCAGTACCTTCATAATCATAATAAAATTATAAAATTCAAATATATATAATATATATATATAAAATAAATATGAAGTTACTTTTAGTAGATTTGTATATCTATGTGGTGGTCTTTCTGTTTACACTTCGAGTCCAAGTTTCATTGCACAATGTACAACATGATTGTATTGGTTATATCATATTAATCGATTCATGAACTGTACCATATCATTTAATACACAACGACAAGTAAATAATGTAACTAAATTATGCTCCAAAGAAATTTATTTTTGGCCAAAGACCTTTATTCTTATATAAATAAATTTTCAAATCCAAGTTTTTCCATTCATTATATATATATTAAATTTAAATTGGTTTTCAATTTTTTTAAACACTAACAAACTATTAAAATACTAACATAGATTTTTTTTATAAATAATATTATATGGTAATTTTGTCTATATTATGAAAGTTTGTATAAAAATGTAAGAGTTTTAGGTTAAATGAAACTTTGCAAGCTCAATGGTCATGAACATGACCTTGAATCAAGCACATAATCCATTGGTGATCCCTTGTAAGGGAAATTTGGGCTTACAATATGATATCAACACCATTAACGGACTAATATTATCACTCTATAAAGCTTTAATATTGGTATGCATGGGTTGCAAACAAGAGAAACCTTTGTATATAATTTTAAAGGTTGTATGGTAGCATTGGTACCTTCTACGTTATCATGGACATTTGGAAAAAGAGAAAGAATGACATGAATTTTTGTGAATCTTTTATCATAATAGTGCATATTTGTTGACCTATTTTTTTCTAATTTAAATTCAACATAATAAGTCTAATAATTAGAACTACAAAACAACAAAATCTCCCTTTTTGAATCCATCTTAATATCTCCACTTTATATGATATATTTAAATAATTTATACAAATCTATCATTCCTAAAATTGATCTCATATATATATTCAAATATACAATCTTCTTAAAAAAAACATCATTTACTATATTTCATTTATTTTATTTTTATATAAATATATAAATATAAAAATATGAATAAAAATAATTCAAACACTACATAATTACCTAGCTTTAAAAAATTAAACATGCACACACAGAGACAACATTAAAAATTAAAAAACACATTCACAAAAACATGTACAGTTCAAACTCCAATCAAATGTACATGATAATATGGCATTATCAAAGACTCAGATTTCAATAAATCCCAATTTTATCTCTATAAAAGCACAATCTTAGATAAAATGAATTTATACTCGTATTCAATAACATTACATATTTCAAAATCATTTAGAAAACATCATACATCACAATAGAATTATTTTACAATTACCAATTGTGTATTTGATTTCATGCATTTATATGTTAAAATGAGCACTTTATGAAGGAGTTGTCTTTAGTGTGACTTTTTGGAAGCTTTTTCAGTGAGTTTTTCTGGTCTAGTTTCTCTAAAATCTAGTAGGAATTTACTGAAATCACAAGTTTGATGGGTAACCCTCCACAAACGAAGTCCTATAGGGGTTTCGTAGAGTTCTTAGTCCATATATACAGTCAAAAAATCAGTTTAAATAACACAAATCAAGATTTCACCTCAATTTTTTCCACCAGATTCAAGCACCAGAAAATCCAAAAAATTGCACTAAAAACAACTCCTTTTATGAATAACTATACTTATGGAATGCTATTTACAAATGTTGTTATCATTGGATCAATATCCATTTTTTTGCCTACATTTTATATTTATTATAATTACTAGTAAATTTATATAGAAATAAAAATTAACTTGTATTTGTCATCCTTGCTCTTTATTTATAGTTTTTAAGGTTAAGCTTCTCATATTTTCTTATAGGATGTGTATAAACATTTTAATGGAAATAGAATGGAATTATGTTGTTATTATAATTCTTGTTTTAGTTTTATTGTTTGGGAAATAAAATCTTATTCTTGTTTTGTATTTATGTAGGTGGTTTGTTCATTTAGTCTTGCATGAAATGATTATTAAGCTTATAATCTTGCGTTGATTTTTTCATAATGGAAAAATCAACTCACTCAACAATATATGACATAATAATATAGTTCGGCTCTTAGAGCAACAATGAAATAAATTAAACTTCCAATTAATAAAACATAGTCTCTCCACCAAGTTATTACTCTCCGTAAAATATTTCTAATAGGTAAGTTCAAACTCTTTTTACCTACAAATTTACGACTTAAATTGATACTATGGTTATTATCTTATACAAATTAAAACTAATTGTATCTAAAAAATAGAGACTCAATGTTTCCCAATTACTTATTCTTAAATATGGAAGACATTCCCAATGTACCACTTGGTGGTTCTCAACCATTGTTTTTTTCTTGAATTTCTAGAGTGAATTTTATTTTATTTTTTTCAACACCTAGCCTGATGTATTACTATTATTATTGATTGGATTCACATGGGATTGATGTATTACTATTATTATTGATTGGATTCACATGGGATTTGTTTGTAAATAGTTCCAAAGGTCATGTTGACCAAAAGGAGGGACATTCAACAGGTGATATTCATGTTTTTACAACTCAATTAGTTATTTGTAAGTCTCTTGGAGAAGATACTAATTCTCATGGTTGTCATGTTCTAAAATTATGGATTTCAATTCACATGGTTTATATATAATAAGTTGCATTCTTATATTTTTCATCGAGTTAAGCATGATGACATAGTATTTATTAGATTCTAGGTTTGTGTATTGCTTTTGTAGGCACATTGATATTGTTGTTAAAATTTAGTTTTATATTAGATGGTGACATATGAATTATATTTGGAGAACACAAACTAGTTTCATCATGGCTTATGCTCCAATATAGATGCCAATGCTTATGGTTGTTGTGATCTACAATTATGGATTACAATTCTCTTTTTATTAAAGACAAGGCTTATTGAAATACATGAGGTAGATTTATGTTTTGTAACTAACATTGCACGACAATTTTGTTTTTATCTAGGAGGTTTCTAAATGGGAACAAGGATAAGATGGAGTAGACAAAAATATAGAATTTGTAGGTAAAAAGAATTAATAAAATAAAAGTCAAGCTTATATATTTATTTTATCTATTTAAAACATGACACAACTACTAAACTAGGAAGAGTGCAATATTTTGATATGTAGGCCTCACTAGTATGAGGGAATGACAACATAGTCATAGTAGGTAAAACATGTGAGTACCTCAAAACACCACACAAACTCTCTAAGGAACCTATAGCCTTTGAGTGGAATATGGTAATTATTTGCAAGTTTTTTGCACCATGTATGGAACTCAGGGTTGTTGGTTGTGGAGCTTGATTATCTTCTTGATTTAGAGATCTTTTGTCTAGCTACAATTGTATCCCCCACCCTAATGTTAACGAGTGGGGGGTCTGTGGGGCCTTCGTTGATTTTTGTAGCTATGGATAGTCTTCATAATTAATACTTTAGCCCTTGTTGTATTTATGATGATGAATATAATGAATGATTTTCATGCTATTGTCAAAAGACAATTCTTAAGGCATGTTCTTCATGTTCTTTTCAAAAGAGAAAATTTTAGTTTTAATATTTGAATTTTTAGCTCCATACGTGTTAAGTAAGACCTCCTCCTAGTTAAATCAGCCCAGTCAAAAAGGCATCCATTCGGCCAACTAGAAGACTATATAAAGACATTCAGTCTCCATCATTTGGATACACCATTTCGACCTCACTTCAAGATATAATATCTTCTACTCATCCACGTGAAGGAGATAAGGAAGATGGAAGGATGAAATTAAACAAAATAAGATCAAGCTCTCTTTCTCTCTCTCCACTAGTCCTCACATGTGAGGATCTGTTCCTCTTTCATGACCTCACACATGTGAACACAAGTGTCTAATTTATGAAGTATTCCAGAGAAGCAGGAATAAAATCTTGGGTGTAGAAGTAGGCCAAATTTCGGCCCTAGAAATCCTAACCAGACCGAATTCAATGGGCAAACTTATGACTTGGCTAGGAGGCAGTTGGAACAGGTTTGAACAGGTCTTCTTTGTTGGTATGTCTCTTGTTGAATTAAATAATTTTTGCAAGGAAAAGGTTGTTGGGTATTTCCCCCATGTGGGTTTTCCCAAGGTATATGTTTGTGTTCTTGTTTGGACATCTCTTTATGATATGGCTGACATTTAGTTTATATTATTGAGATATTCTATGTAATTACTTTATGACGAATAAGAAAGCAATAAAAGCATAACTAAAGAAATCATAAGAAGACGCAATTGTCAATTTAGAAGATCTTATGAAAAAAAGAATATTCCCTCCCCTTATTATTGTTAGGGGGTCCAATGGGGTAGTGACAATCTTTGGATCACCCTAATGGGGTTTAGGGAAACACCCCCAAAGAGAAAATTTTGAAAAAATTTCCTTGTAAAATATTGTAATTTCATAGTCAATCTAGACCATTCTTCGTTAGGTCATATATTTGATGTTAGTATTTACATTAATGGTTTTTTCCCTAGAAGGAAATCCTCTTTTCATAAAGGCATTATATTGTAGTGATGTATTATTGAGAAAGCATTGTAATTGAGAGAGAGGATATTGTGAAAGAGTGAAGAGGAGGTTTCAAAAGATGTCTTGTAGGAAATTGATACTAAAATGGAGCTTCATGAGAACAAACGATATGAATTAGGCCTTGAAAAATGATATATATCCTATCTAATGGGAATTTGGCCTCTGGTTAGGATATGGGAAACATTACGAGGTTCTCCACATGATATGTGGGAGATAAAGCTTATGAAGGAGTAAAATCGGGGACTAGGTTTGTTAGCAAATATTATTGAGGATAATTTCCATAGAGAAGGCCTCCAATCTTGAAATAAATCCTCTCTAAGGGATGTCTAGCCTCCATGTGGGATATAGTTTCAATTCGAGGGTTTGCATGCCATAATTGAGTCTTGAGATCTTAGTGTTGAAGTTTATATCCTTTATAAGACTTATGCACTACACAAGGAATTCAAGGCCTTAAACATGGTTAGGGAAGGAAGATAAGGTCCTAAGGCCCTATTTGAATTTTCATAGGACCAAGATTCTTATAGTAGTCCTCAAATAATTACAAAAGATGTTTATAGGTAATGCTTGGCCACTTTAGGGGATCTTTGGCATCATTAATATGTTTTAGATAGTAAGAATGGGTGTTGAGGCTTCTATCATGGATAAGGAATACAAAAAAATAACTCCTACCTAAAATATATCTTTTTGAGCTCAAGCACCATGAACTAGGTCTCAAACAACAACAAAGATATTTTATAAAATATCATTATCCTTTGGCCATTAGGACATTTGCATACCATATATGGGAACTAATGCATATATCAGACCTAAGGGAGCAAAATAAGGAATTTAGACCCTAAATGAAGCTTTCTCAAGCTCAAAGATCATGAACATGACCTCCTATTAGGAATATGGGCACTACTTGTATGTTTTGCAAAATATGAATGGGTCTCAAGATATCTACCATGGTTGAGGGAGTGAAAAAATCCCTTGTGTCCTAAACAAATATTCTCAATATTTATAGCCATGAGCAAATCCTCTAAGGAATTTCCAAGGTATATTAGGCTTATAAGTGGGAAGCGAGTGGCCTTAATAGGTTTTAAATATGCCTCCAACTTGGACCTTGATTCCATTAGGAGTTTTTTTTGCACCATGTATGGCACTAGGGTCCTTAACAATAGATAATGGATGAATATAAGCTTCTTAATCCCTATTTGAATCTTCTCAAGATCAAAATTCTTCAAGTATTCCTTAAATAACCATCTTAAATCTCTATAGGGGATGTTCAACAGGCAATTGAAAATATGCACAGCATTAGTATGTTTTGCAAAACAGTATGGATTGAGTGAGGAAAGCATGGGCCCTAAGAAATAAATGAAGATTTTGAGGATCAAGGACGATGAAGGCCTTCAATCGCCACATGATCATATGTAGGGGATATTTGGGCTTGAGGTGCAATATCAATGCCATTCAAAGACCAACATTATCACTCTATAAAGTTGTAATAACGGTACACATGGGGTGCAAACAAGAAGAATCTTTGTATGTACTTTGAGAGGTTATATGCTAGGATAGATATATTTAATGTTATCATGGTTATTGGACAAAGAGGAAAGAATGGTATAAATTTTTGATAGTGTGAATCTTTAAACACAATAGATCATGCTGGTTAACTTAGTTTTTTTATATTTAATTTCAAGATAAAATCTCTAATAGTTTGAAACACAAAAGCAACAAAATCTCCCCTTTTTATGAATACATCTTAATATCTCAATTTTATATGTTACTTCTAAATAATTTAAACAAATCCAATGTTCATAAAATTAGACCCATATAAAATAAACTATACAAATTATATATATATATATATAATATATATAAATAATATATATATATATATATAGTATTATATATATATATATATATAATATATATATATCCTTTACTATTTTTTTGTTTATTTTATCCTTAGATAGATATGAATCCAATATAAAATTAATTAACTCAAACGCTACCAATATATATATCTTCTCAGTATATCTTCCTTATTTCTTGCAATAACATATTGTATGATTGGCAGTTACAAGCATTCTCTTAAATGATGAGGTTTATATAGTTTGTGGTTACATGCATTTTTCAACTTATGATATTTTAATTTTATGAACTTTAATCCAAGCTTGCCAACTTTTGTTATAGTCTTGCAATGCAATTACTTTACTTGAGAAAACATCATTGGTTTTACTTGAACAAACAATTTTATTTTTAATTAGGTTATACTTACAAGTCTTGTTATTATTAATTAGGTAATTCCATTTCCACCAATTCAAAAATAATTTACATAAAATTAATACTTTATTGTTATGATTTTATTCTTTCGAATGAAATCTATAACCTCTTCCAATTTATCTATTTTGATCTCCTTCATAAGATTTGTTGTCACTCACTGCTTTTACAGTCACCAATTGACTCAAAAGCTAAATAACTATGATGTTTAGGGCCAAATTCTAAGCCACAGAAGCTACCAAAGCCAGATCAAACCCTCTCCATTTCCTAGTGCATGGAAAGAGTTTTCTGGTGGTATAAAGAAATCTAGAAAAGGATCCTTGGATCAAAATTTACACAGTTGAACTATCCCTTTGAAACAACCCAGAAAGCATGAAAAGGGTAAAAATGGCTAAGTATTCAAATAAAATCGCAATCGGGCTTGGAGGAATTATTGTGTCACGTGAAGACAAAGATACCGGCTGATCAATGGGCCCAGGGGACATAGACATTGGCGTCGACAGATCGCAGCACACGTCCATATCGTAATCAGCGAAGTCCAAGGGGTCCTCCCTTAAGGATTATCGGTATAAGAGAATTCTGATTGCGATATATAGAAACAAACTTGTCGGGGGAGGCAGATTTCTGAAATACAAAGAAATGTGCTACAAAACACAACCTGGGATGCCCCTTCTCTCTCCTCCACATGGCGACTTCTTATTGGTCCGCTGAGCTGACATGGAAGCTCATGTTAGTGATGACATGGAAGGTATGGAAGATGACATGGCAGGCAGACATGTGGCACACATTTTTGGCATTTTCAGGGATCTTATGGGGCTATTTCTGGGTGCCACATGGCACCACCCATAGGGTGACATGTGGCAGTGATGATGTCAGCAATGAAGTCAACAGGATATCGATGATCGATAATCAATGTATTTGGGTCTTAGTATTATCGGCGAGATTAGGATGTAATAGAAGAGCCCGGATGTGATAAAATATAAACTACATTTCATGAAGCCTTCAGGTCTGAGCATTTGCATTATCAGTGATCAGTGATCACAATGCGCCAAAAGTTAAAAAGGGCGAGACATTGGAGAAGTGTTGATTGTGATATGCAGGTTTTCTCCTGAATGCGACAAATTATAGGTTGCATTTCATAACATTTTACGTCCACCTAAATCACCAAATAGGGATATTTGCATAGAAAAGAAAGGCTCATGCTCGCTCTTCAGAAGACTTAAACGTTGAAGTGAAAGAATTCTCGGTCATGGCCAAAAAACAGGAAAACAAAGTTGTTTCGAAGTTTGAAGGGGTAGAAGCCATGATTTGAATGCAGCAATCAATTTGTTCAGGCAAGACATCTAAAGTGACTATGTCGGACCATTTTAACATCAACCTCCTTAAAATCACCCATTGTAGTAGTACGTGGCCTTCACAAGAGTTTTTCGCAATAAAGGATCTTTTGACACCTCCTCCTTCTCCTTGGAATCCTCCTCTCTGCTCATTTACTCCAAATATTTCTGGATCGTGTTTAAGAGTTCGAAGAGGCAGCACAACTTCAAGACGATCACCTTCCTCAACCAAGAAGGAAACCTGATCTAAAAAAGAAGCCCTCAGCCCATGAATGTTATTGCAAAAATCATTAATGTCTTGGTCATCCCCTTCTTATAAATAGGGGGTCTTGATATTGTAAAAGGGGCTCGAAAATCCTGAGAGAAAAAGGTTGATTATGTAATTCCTGTGATAGTTATAAACCTTTAGAATACCACAGATTGGTGGTGATTCCTCCTTTTGATATTTGCAGCTTGTCAGTCTTGTACAATTTCTTATCTGTTTGTTTATCATTCCTCCTATTCATGCATCAATAAAGAATTGCATGTCTTTTGATTCTCCTGTAGATTCATTTGTGTTTATTAAAATGCACATGCCTGTGTGAGGGTTCAAAATTACATTTACAACATTGCATGATGCAAAGTCATATTTCTTCTATTGTCTATTCAACACTTCTTTTTAAACTCAGAAATAGATCATCTTTATGGTTCCAAGATCATACTTTGTAGATGAATTCCTTGTTGTTGTGAGCTCTATAATTCCGAGTTGCTTTCCTATCTTTATATGTTATCATTTACTTTAGAACAAATATGATTTAACTGTGAACTTTTGAAGGGCAAAGCCTCCATTGTCCTATTTTATTTATGAAAACTACTTCCTTGTATTAAGGCTTATATCATTGGGTTACATCTTTGGGTAGAAGAACCACTCTCTCATGTTTATTGTTTGAAACATAGTGTTGTCTCTTGTTGTCCAAAAAACAATTTGAGACACACTGATCTAGATGATCCTAAGCATTGGTCTTGTCAGCAATCCAAGGATGTCATTAGGGGGCTTTCTCTGTATCATGCTGCATTTGTGTTACATATGCAGGTTTTAGCCACAACATCTTCCGGCGTCATTGTCGGGGAACATACTAGAATATTTTTCCCTAGGTACAACAAAAAATTTCATTTCCTCTGTTAGGTGAGCATAGGAAGTGTGGGTTGAAGATCTCCCACCTTGGCGACTCCACTATCCATATCTCTATTTGATCACCTTGGCTTTCAAGCAGCCCTATACTCACTCTGATGCTACAATAGCTTAAAACTCTCCCTACCTTTGAAGCTGAAATCAATCGTATAGGGAGGTTTTTGAGATGGCCATTCCCACAATTCTGGCCAACAAATTCACCCCACTGGATCTCTCTTCTATTGTTGGCTCTTCCCATCATGTCCCTTCATTTCATGAGTGGGATAACTATTCACCTAGGTTCAGTGGGAACATAGAGACAAGGCCCGACGAACACCTAAAAGAGTTTCATGAATGCATGGAGAAACAAGGTATTTTCTTTGAAGATGTACAAATGAAGTTGTTCATGTATTCTTTAGCAGAAGGTGCTAGAGTCTGGTACAAAACACTACCTCGTGGCATCATATCTTCCTTGAAATATTTTCATACAACATTTTATCAATATTATAAAATATTTTACCCCTCAAATGCTTTATTTAAAGATTGTTGCACACCTCTTAATGATGAAGAAATTCCCGAGGTTGAAGACCTTGCTGAAGATGTTTGTAAAGCTCCACTCCAAGAAAACATCTACTTGCATCAAGAAGCATCACCCAATGAGATAGAAAGTGAAGAAGGAGATATCACTGAGCTGCCAACAAACCCTCAAGGGTATAATTTAGCCGAACTGGATGTTTCTCCTTCCTGTGATAAATACAACTCTGCTGGAGAGTCAAGTGATGCAGAGTGACCACGCTCCCAATCATGGGAAACATCACAAGGAGAGGAAACCCATCAAGAAGTCAACGAAGAGCCTCCAGTTTGCAATGCTCATATTTCGCTTGGAGAACAAGACCAAGACCATCCTCCAAAGCACGATTCATATTACCCAAAGGACGAGGAAGTGGCCATGCAGGTTCAGGAGTTGTTTGCCAGCAAGTGGAGAAAAAGCTCCCAGCAACAGGCTTTTCTTGAAAAGGCTAAAGTTGAGGAGCTGAACAATGATTGTAGTTGCCCTGGCCAAGAGGATATCAGCCACCAGACTTCTCATGAAAAGGAGGCAACTACAAATTTTCCTTGTTCATTCCATGGCCCTGTGGCTGAGTACATGAGCAGGTTCTTAAGTCAGCACCAGAGGTCATTTCACGAGCATGAATCAGGTTCCATGTTCGATAATTTTTCATGGTGCATGCTCATTTTTATTTTTATTTTTTAGCAGCATGAAGGCACTAGGTCTAGTACCCAAATACTGGCTTGGATCCATTGGAGGGTTGAACTCACATAAGTTAATTAGGACCTGTGCATAAGTAGGAACGTATATAAATAAGCTCACTAGCTAAGCATTTACTTTCCAATTGTTAGAATTCTTATTTCTACATTTTAGATCGAGGAAGAAAAGTCCCATGGAGATTTTGCTCATTACAAAGAGGCATATATTATTGACTCCATGCCCAATGGTGAAGGATACTGGTATGCAGGTTCTCAATAACTTTCCAGCAAGGCACTGTCCCTAGTTGGAGCCAATGTTGTCAGTCATTGCTTTTCCAATCACCATTTGATTCAAAAGCCAAATAATAGTGATGTTTGGGGCCAAATTTTTTGCCATAGAAGCTACTAGAGCTAGATTGGGTCGTCTCCGTTGCCTAGTGCACAGAAAGATCTTTCTGGTGGTATAAAGAAATCTAGAAAAGTATCCCTCGATAAATTTGTACCCAGTTGAACTATCCCTTTGAAAAAGCCCTGAAAGCATGAAAAGGGTAAAAATGGTTAAGCCTTCAAACAAAATCGCAATCAAGCCTGGAGGAATTATCACATCGCGTGAAGACAAATATATCGGCCAATCAGCAAGCCTCAGGGACATAGACATCGGCATCGGCAGATCGCAGTACACATCCATATTGCAATCGGCAAGGTCCAAGGGGTCCTCCCTTAAGGATTATTAGCAAAGGTGAAGGTTGATTGCGATATATAGACCAAACTCGTCTGGGAAGGAAGATTTATGAAATACAAAGAAATGCACTGCAAAACATGGCTCAAGACACCCTTTCTCTCTCCTCCGTGTGGTGACTTTTGATTGGTCCACTAAGCTAACATGGTAGATGATGTCAGTGATGATGTGATAGGTACAAAAGATGATGTGGCAGGCGGACACATGGCACTCATTTTTGGCATTTCAGGGGTCCTATGGGGCTGTTACCGGGGGCCATGTGGCATCACCTACAGGGTGACATGTGGTAGTGATGATGTCAGCAAGCTATCAACGATTGGCATATTTGGGTCTTAGTATTATCGACGAGCTTGTGACGTGATAATAGAGCCTGGATGTGATAAACAATAAACTACAGTTCATGAAGCCTTCGGGTCCAGGCATTTGTATTATTGGTGATCGACGATCACAATGTGCCAAAATTTAAGAAGGGCAAGACAATGGAAAAGCATTGATTGCGATATGCGGGTTTTCTCCCAGATGTGAAAAATTATAGGCTACATTTTGTAGGTTTTAACCCCCTACAGAAATTACCTGCATACAAATTATAAAACACATAAAATAATCAATGCGAGAGCATAACACATAAAAAACATATACACAAATATTTTCCCCTAGACCAAAGATTACATTTACAACATTGTATGATGAAAAGTCAACTTTTCTTCTATTGTCTGTTCAACACTCCTTTTTAAACTCAGGAATAGATCAACTTTATGGTTCTAGGATCATACTTTGTAGATGAATTCCTTGGTGTTGTGAGCTTTGTAATTCTGAGTTGCTTTCCTCTCTTTATCTCTTATCATTTACTTTAGAACAAATTTGATTCAACTGTACATTTTTGAAGGGAAAGGCCTCCACTATCCTGTTTTATTTCTGAAATCTACTTCTGTGTATTAAGGCTTTTATCATTGGCTTACATCTTTGGGTAGAAGAATCACTCGCTCGTGTTCCTTGTTTGAAACATAAGTGTTGTCTCTTGTTATCCAAAAAACCATTTTAGGCACATTGATCTGGATGACCCTAGGCACTGGCCTTGTCAGCAATCCAAGGATGTCTCTAGGGGGCTTTCTCTGTATCATGCTGCATTTGTGCTGCATATGTAGGTTTTAGCCAAAAGAAGATTGATATTATGATCATGGTTCAAAAAACTATAAAGGTAAGTTGTGATTTGACCTATCTCAAATCTTTTTGTTGTAGAAGGTTCATTAAAGAGCTTATTTGAATGATTATTGCCAAAATTGTTCATATCATTGAAATCTATTTAATAAGATATCTATGTTAAGAAGAGTAATGCTCAAATTATTGATAAATCAATGAATGCATTTCCTAAATTAGGGCTTCCAAATTGTCACCAAATATATAGAAAGATTTGAGTGTTGTAAGGTTATGAAAACCATGATCTCTTAAATTTTAGAGTTTTTGAAACTTTAGAAATTATTTTGTTTTCCCTTTTCATCCATACCAATTAGATTATGAGGAAGGGAATGGTGATAGGCCATTCTTGAATGAATATCAAATATCTAAAGAATGAATCACTCTCTAATGTGAAGTTTAATTTATGGAAATAGACAAACTAAAAGATGAGTTAGAAAACTATGAATTGAGTAAAAATAGACTATAATCCATTAGAGTTTTAAGATATGAATGATTGGACATTAATAGAATTGATATGAGTAAATTATATACAACTAGTCCTATTTTTCAAACTTATTACAACTTAGTCAATGTTAATCCCATCTGGAGTATGATATTGAAAGTGACAACCTTTATTTATGTGACATTACAGAAAATATTTAAGACGAGTTAGGTTATAGTGAGAGAACTTGCCAAATTATTTTTATGAATACTCAACCTAATAATACATTTGTATTATTTTTATGTAATTTGTTATCTAATTTGTTAAGATTTTATAAATGGATAGGCAGGTATTTTCCCTACCAAAAAATGGATTGGATGAGATTCCTGAAATTTATGCTATTTTGACATTATCAACATGATGGTGCAAAGTAGTGCATGATAAATTTATATTGCACATCTATTTATGGGGAAATTCATCATTACAATATGTTTCCATTATATCTTCAATTGGGAATTGTGTTGTGGTATCTTTTGAAATTTTATTATTTCATAATATTATTCATAGCGATATCTATGGGTTTCCAAACATATATTGATATTTTCCATTTAAATGTCCACATGTAGGACTATAATGATAAAATATTATATAACAACTGAGTTGAAATAAAATATGTACATTATGTTGAATAGTGTAACTAGGTTTGGTATTCATAATGTCTATTGTAATCATGATTTTTATGTATTTGATGAAAAGAGAAAAATAAATTTTATTATTATTATAATTATTTTGTAGCATGGGTTTCATGCTCAAGTTCATATTATTTATAACTCAAGCATCGGTTGAGTGCTTCTAGGTTTTGTCATTGAGTAAATAAGTCAAAGAGTCATTCTCATATGTAAAAGGCCCTATTGGGCATCATGTAACAAGTCAAAATAATTTATTTGAGTCAAAATTGTGTCAAAAGGCCCTCCAAGATCAAGTCAGCCTGATGGAGGCAATTCGTACCCCTAGGAAGCCTATATATAAGACGCATTTCACCTCATTTGAAGCATATATCCAAGACATATGAAGAAGCAAGAGAAGAAGTTTGATCTTAGAAATAAGAAGTACTAAGGCAAGAAAAGTTCAAGAAGGAAGCTAGAGTTGAAGCTTTTGGGTCTCTCTCTCTCTCTCTCTCTCTCTCATGTGCAAAAAAGTATGTTTTTAGGTTGAAACTGCGAAGTTGCAGAATTTTTTGTTGGGGTTGAAGTTGTTGGAGATGTTTTTGGGGTCGAATTTGTTGGGGTCGACATTGTTGGAGAAGTTATTAGGGTAGAAGTTGATGGAGAAGTTGTTGGGGTTGAAGTTGCTAGAGAAGTTGTTGGAAGGTCGAAGTTTGTTGCTGTAAGTTGTTTAAGGAAAGCTCATCAAGAAGGAAGGTTGAATTGGTCATGGAGGGATCTTTATCAAGGGTCATAGGTCTTGGAATTCGTCATCTAAACATTCTATAAGAACATAATTTTTCTTGTGCATTTTATGCCCTCTTCTCTCATTGATATTTGTTGTTTGGTAGTTGTTTGATGATAATAACATAATAATAATAAAGTGAAAGAAGAAGCTAATAACAATTAAATAAATTTAAGTAAAAGAACATCACAAGAAGTTATCAAAATGAGAGAAATCACCTTATGTAGCTTCCCATTGATTTCTCAGCATGGTATCATTGCAAATATGACAACATCAAGACAAAGAGGCAACTTGAAAATCATCCAAATGAAGAACTACACATAAGGGATGAACATAAGATATAATCAAGGATAGTCATGGAATTCAAGAAGGACTAAGAAGAAGTCAAGGACAAGCATCACACCATCACAAGAAGAAGACCTTCAATATCGTACCTCCATTCAAAGAAGGATTCTACACATTCTACATTTATACATCCAAAGGAAGCAAAAGAGAAGTCTTGTCATTTTTTAAGAAGGAAGATATCATCAATGAAGCCACCATCTTCAAGAAGGCATCTTCAATTTTCAAACTCATAAGAAAGGAATCAAGTTGAAGATATCATCATCAAAGGAGAATCTTCACTTGTGAAGTAAGTATTCTAAATTTTTATGTCTCAATCTACAAACCAAATGACTTCATTCGGAAAGGAGAACAATAAATTGGTTGGGACCTCAAACTACCTTGCATGAAAGAAGATAATTGGTTTAGTTCTCATGGAAAATTAAGTTAGTGAATATGATGGGAGATCAATCACTAAACCACCAAAAGAGCAATCTCAAGCTCTATAAAAGTACATGAAACGAGAGATAAGGACACAAAGGATGATTATAGATTCAATCAAGGATTCTCTCACCCCTTATGTTGCAAATTTGAAGACAATGAAGGAGATCTACGACAAATTGGTGGAGTTTTTTTCTATGAGCACTGCAAGAGAATTCATATCTTTGAGAATCAAACTATACAAGATGAAAATCTCAAGAGAAGAAGGTATAACTTTGTATTTCATGAAGGTATTTGAAATTAGAGACCAACTACAAGAACTTAGAGAAGGAACGTTTGATCAAGATATGAGTGCCATTGTGCTCAATGCATTACTTGATGAATAAGGGAATTTTGTATCAAGCATCTATCGGAAGAAGAGTTTTGCCCCCTCATCCCCCTTCTTGAATTTCTTCATTCTTCTGTGCAGATAAGGGTAGACAGAAAAAGGGCTAAGCAGATTAAAAATGATAACAGAGCTGAGAAGCGCTTGAGGAGCCTTTGGCATGTAGCCAACGTTGTCTTAAATACCAAACTATGAGGCAAGGCTGGTGGAGCCTCTACACAAATCTCTAGGTAGATATTACTGGCACATTAGATTGTGGAAACATCTCTATTGGCCACAAGTGCAACCCACCTAGTGGGCTTACCTCAACAGAGTTCCCCCGACACAATGTTAAAAGGGAACAAAGTTAAGTGCCAGGAGGGGAGGATCGGGATGATGTTACCCCAGTGATGACACCCCAACGATAGCACCCCGAAAGCACCTTTAAATGATACAAAGGAGAAGAGATGGATTGAAGTTGAGCCGGCAGGGTCCACCTGATAGGAGCATTGTGGAAAGGTTTATGAATAACACATAAGTGAACTGAAAAGATGGCACTAACCTAGTGGGGTGTAACCGATAGTGGCATTTTGGAGGAAGAAAGCATTGGGAAAGCATGAAAAGTTAGAAGTGAATGGAAAGGCGGGGTCCACATTCGCATTGAATGAGAAAACTAACTAACAAGCTAATGGTTGGCAGATTAGCATCATCTCTAAGGCTTCCAAGTCTAGAAAGACACTTTGGGGGGTAAAACAACACGACGAATAAGCTAACATTAGGCCCCAAAAATTCAAAGTCAGCAAGCGAAAATAACACATCAACAGCTAGTATTGATTCCATGGGGGTCATGCCTCGTCCATGACCTTATTCATTCACCCCATTGGAGTAGGGGGACCATGCCTACCACTAATGCACCAAAAAATAGTGACATCAGCAAGAAAGCATGATTTTTGCGGTGCTAAGGGCCTTCTCCCATACACTTCCCATCCAATCAAGTGTTTCCATATGTATTTCCCAAAACTCCCCACACCATCATCCCATCCATGTGCCACTCCACTACTCTCCTCTCCTACAAATCCTTCCCACAGTATTCGTTGTCATTTCAAATTTGTTTTTTGTCACTTGTGTTCCCCTATCTTTCTTCGATGCTCAACTCTATACAACCTACTAGCTAAGTACAGGACATCTGCAGCATCTTCACACTAAATTTCATCCGAGCAAAAGGTAATCAATAATACTTACTATTTAATAATTTCCCTTATGATTAAAATGAATAAGTCGATGCCTAAAACCCCTATTTCCTGGGAAACGAAATCCGCTGGTGACACTAAACCTTTTATGGACATGAAGGCTAGAATCTGTGACCCCTCATACTCTTACCACCTTCCAGACCTCCATTTTGACTTATATGGTTGATATTTGAGGAGAAAAGGAACATTCCAGGTAGTGGAGTCGGGATTGTATCACTTGGTCCCCCCACAATGTGCCATATCCCTTAGCTTGTCTCTTGGCTCACAACTGATTAAATCAAAGTGAATAATTACATTGTATCATCGCCTAGAGAGAAAATTCTGGAAGTCATGCCATAATTGATCCAAAATACCCTCTTGTCCCCAAAATCTTCCAACCATAAGAGGTTTACAGAAGCTAATCTCTTTTATACTTACAATGGTCTCTCTGTTGGAGCAAAACAAAATTTCCTCCAACTAATTCTAGCTCCTAGAAATAAATCCCTTAACATTGCTAACGAGTTCCCTGTTTCTATGTTTTCATAGACAATACAACCCATCATGACTACTATCACCCTAAATTTTGGAGAAGAATAAATAACTAATGTTACCAAAGCTTCCATAGGACTTATTTTCAAACCATTAAACTTTTCAATTTCATATCCTGGTTTCTGTACACGACTTTACTGAAGGGAACTCATGTGTGTACACAACTGTTATTCATACAACTTACATATATCTAGTAAAACATATTTGCAAATCAATTAGTTATTTATAAGTCTCTTGGAGAATATACCAATGTTTGTTATTAATGTGTTTTAAAATTATGAATTGAAATTCAAGTGTTTCATATATATAATAAGTTACATTGTTATCCTTTTCATCAGGCTAAGCTTGATGATATAGTATCTGTGGGTTTGTGTATAATTTAATAGGAACACTGCTATTGTTGTTGAAATTTAGTTTTACATTAGATAGAGACATATAAACTATATTTGAGAAACAAACCAATTTCATCATTGACTATGCTCCAATATGGATTATAATGATCATGATTAATGTGTTCTATAATTATGGATTGCATTTCCCTTTCTTATTAAAGATAAGACTTAAGACTTATTGAAACACATGAGGCAGATTTATATTTTGTAACTAACATTGCATGGGAACTTTTTCCTTGCCTAGGAGGTTTGTAAATGGGCACAAGAGCATACACTAGTGGAGAAACAAATATAGAATTTGTTGCTAGAAAGAATTAATAAATAAAAATTCAAGCTTAGATATTTATTTTATCTATTTAAAACATGAAATGCAACTACTAAACTAGGAAGAGTGCACTCCTTTAATATGTAGGTTTCAATAGTATGAAGGAATGACAAAGTAGTCATAGTAGGTAAAACACGAGAGGACCTCAAACCACCACACAAACTCTCTATAAGGAACCTATGGCCTTTGAGTAGAATATGATAATTGTTTTCAAGTTTTTTTGCACCATAATGACACTTGAGGTTGTTAGTTATGGAGCTTGATTATCTTCCTAATTGAAAGGTATTCTTTCTAATTACATTTGTATCCCTATTCTTCACTTTAGGGGATTGGGGGTTTGTGGGAGCTCCCCCTCACTATTATCACTAGGAGGTCCAAGGGGGTAATGAAAATCTTTTAGAACCCCCACAATAGGGTTTAGTGGCAACACTCTCTAACAAAAAATTTTGGAACAATTGCCTTGTAAAATATTGCAATTTCATAACCAATTTGGACCATTCATCATTAGGTCACATATTTGACAGTAAAATTTATGTTAACAGTTTTCTGCCTAAAAGGAAACCCTAATTTTATGATGGCATCATATTATAGCAATATATCATTGAGGGGGAATTGCAATTGAGAGAGGAAATTATGACAGAGTAGAGAGGAGGTCGGAAAGATTTATTGTGAGACATTGGGGCTAAAATGGAGCCTCATGAGATCAAGGGCCGTGAAATAGGCCTTGAACGATGAAAATGATCCTTTCTATGGGCCTTTGGCTAGGATATAGGAAACATTATGATTTTTTCCACATGATTGGTTTATGGGGGACTAAAACAAGGGAATAAGTTTTTGAACAAATATTTTTGAAGTTAATTTCCATGGAGAAGGCCTCCAAACATGAAATAAATAATCTCTAAAGGATTTCTAGCCTCCATGTGGGAAATGATTTCCATTTGTCGATATTACATTTTTAATTAAATTTGAAATCTTTGTTTTGAATTTTAAATTCTTTATAAGGTATATATATTACATAGAGCATTCAAGACCTTAAACATAGTTAGGAAAGGAACATAAGGTCTTGAGGCCTTATTTCAATCTTCCTAATATCAAGATTCTTATAGTAGTCTCAGACAACTACAGAGGATGTAAGATCAAGATTCTTATAGTAGTCTCAAACAAGATGTAAGATCAAGATTCTTATAATAGTCTCAAACAACTACGCAAGATGTTTGTAAATAATATTGAGCCTCTTTAGAAATCTTTGACACTATTGGTATGTTTTAGGTAGTAAGAATGGGTCTCCAAAGTTGTTACATGGACCAGGAATAAAAGCAAGATTTTTTTTTAAAGATATTTAGGAAGGATATGAGTGCCATAAGGAGTTTTTCCCTACCATATATTGAGACTAAAACTTATGGTAGGCCCCCGCGAGGAAAACATGAAGGGCTTTATGTCCTAAATGAAGTCACCATTATTTGCGGGCTGGTTTAATTAAGTTATGTGTAGCAATTTACAGAAAACAATTTAAATGTTGTGCCTTCTATATTCTTATAAAGCTGTACAAACTCTACTAAGATAAAATATAAACAAAGAAATGACGAAAATCTTTTGAAAGGTGTTGGCATTATCTACTACTATTTGTTCCGCCTCCTTTTGCTACTAATCTGTATCTGTTATTCCCCACCAGTTTTAGCGAACACAGTACAGGTTAGAAGCCCGCTACCGCATGAGTTGAACTTTGGAGGAGGAATTGGCAAGACCCGCCCTTCTGAAGGCGGTAGTCAATCCTGAAACTTTGCCACCTTTATTCATTGCAGGAATCTTTGCTTCAACATTACGCAAAGGAGGTCTCCCTTCTTCGAGATCCAGACGATGAAAATTGATCTCGAAACCCTTTTGTTGCGGAGGCTCTGCTGGTTTACCTGCCCCGCTGGAATTGGAATCTGCAGCTGGGTTTGTGGTCCTCCTGTAGGATCCCAACCATTTGGACCTCACGTAACGGTACTCTCTCCATGGCGGAATGTGCATCGCTTTCTTCTTCAGTGATCGTCGGGCTGCGTCGCACATTATTTTGATAATATTCTTCAATTTCTCCTCTTTTCCAACGAATACATTTGGGAGGAGTCGCACCATGGTGCTGTATTGTTTAGTGGGCCTTGCAATTTCAAACTGGGTTCTGAAATCTATGTCAACCAGTAACCTCTCCTCCTTCGACTTCCCTTCACTTCTCTTCATTATTACGTCCATGTATTCGTAGTCTCCTACATTGCCCACCAAACTATATAAGATTTTCAAATTCAGAATATTTTGGAATTTAACCGATCAGGAATCTGATATATTAAAGCAATGAAAAAATCTAACAACTAAAATTAAATAATAATTTAAAATATTCTAAAAATCTACCATCTAACTAAATTCAGATCTCTCTTCCAATTAAATTCAATCAATCTATCTACGAACAAAATATTAATATTACAAACTCGACTTTACCTAAAGGAATGTGAGAGTCTCTGGTTTTCACTATTAGCGATTTACATATCCCTGCATTGTATCCCAACAGTTTCAAGTTTTTCATCACTTCCTTACACAGGTTGCTCTTACTGCAATTCACCACCATGTTCTCCTTATTTTTCAGGGCATAGTTTACACAGCCCAGCAACCGTAACTCTGCTGCACTCTTACAAGATACCATGTCCTGGATTGTTTATCAGAAAAATCAAATTTATAACGGACACACATTCAAGAAAGGGGTCATATTATCTACTCTCTATGCTCTATATCATCACATAAACACATCTAAGCCTAAGAAGAGACTGATTGTACCTCTAGTAACTGAACGTAGTGGGAATTCACAGGCTCATTATCAGAGCAGGATTCTCCATCGCCGTTACAACGAGAGTCAAATTCCACGAAACCACGGACCATATCGCTGAGGGAGGTACACTTCGAACCATTCTCCTCCCCCCTGCTTGAATCCCACTTCTTTTTCTGTAATTCTTTATGATCCCCAGCTTTCACTGTTTCAATTACAAGAGCGGGGAGCTTTTTGGGCTTCATAGCCTGACAATTCATCTCTGGGCACGCAGAGATCTTTACGTTCTCTTTCAGTAAATCCTCTGTCCGGTACCTCTTCTCTGTGGGATTTGTCACAGTGCAAATGTTCGCCCTGTTTGAGGGCAACAGAGGGCCTGCCATTGTTACAAAACCAAGATCTCTGATATCCAAAATCTACCTGGCTGACAGAGAAAACTGCAGATGATAATCTCAAATTTGGATACCGATGTTGTTTTTAATCTAGGATAATCCGTAACTAGTGAGAGTTATCTTTCAGGATCAAATCCAACTAGCTGCAACTATAAACTTAGGCTAGGTGCAACAGCGTGCAATACCCACAATAGCAATTAAGTTATGCCTCAACAAGAGCCCAGACATCCACTCTGAAATCTCCTACTCTTCTAACCAAGACACAACCAGTCAATAAATCTAGATACAGATGTTACTCCGGAGCTGAAGCGCATGGAAGTAGAACAAAATAACAAGGTCGATGAATTAATATGCAAAAGAATTTTAAACCTCGAACAGATACATCTTTTCACACTGTGCGTGGCGTAAGGTTTAAGATGAGTATTACGCCTAGAGAGAGATCTCGCCAAGTTATTTGGCCTTCTGTTATGAGGCGCGGGGTTGGTGGGCCCTTTCGGGTGGGCCTGCTTGCTTTCAACTAGGAAAAAAAGAAAGGCAAAAGATGACTTAACTATTGTGGAGTTTAAAATAGCATTATGTTTAGAGAGGTTAAATACTTTGGTTTTTTTAATAGTTATAATGGGTGGTTCAGTTGGATAAAGCTTCTGATTAAGTTAGGGGCGTTTTGTCATAAAGCGTTTGGTTAGTGAGTGTTTTTAGGTCGGCTTGCACACACTTAAAAAAAATACCGAAAAAAAAATGACTTTTATTGATTTTAGAATTTTTTTGGATTAATCACAAAAATTGATGATGTGATTAATCCTAAAGAATTTATCAAAATTAATATGGATCACAAAAGCCTAAAATTAAGATTTAAATATTGTGAAGTTTACTTTTTATCTTTGAAATAAAGGAAAAATATGACTTAAATATTGTGGAGTTTACTTTTTTACCTTTAATAATAGGGTATAAGAATGTAATTGGATTTAGTTTATTAGGGTTGAATTTTAGTGAGTTATTGGTGAAGAGTATGTGTAATTTTTTAAAAGTTATAGGTTTAAATTGGTAAACAATTTCATATAACAATTTTGTTTATTATTTTATTATTATAAAAAAAATAAGCGCATATTTTCATTAAAAGTTAAATACAATGGCTTATGATTTAATAAAAGAAAAATATGTAGAAAACATTGTGAAGTTTACTTTTTACCCTTCAAGAGGGTATAGAGATATTTGCAACATTACATTTTGATGGGGAACTAGCAACCGGAGGGTATATAGATGTTAAATATATTGGTTTATGATTTAACTCAGGAAAAATATGTGAGAATCTGTAATCTATTAGTGTTGAGTTTTATGAGTTATTGGTGAAGAATTAAAATTTTAAAAGATATATGCTTAAATTCTATAAATAATTTGTTATATCAATTTAGTTTATAATAGGATTTATTATTTTATTGTTATAAAATAATAAAATAAACACATTTTTATGAGTTATGGGGTGAGAATGAATATATACATTTTTGTCCAAAACATGAGGATTTGGGTGAATGATGTGTGCACGCCCAATACATTCTACCAAAAGAATGCGGGTGATGAGATGAAGATTTTTTGTATGTCTATTTACATTGTTGAATAGTAGTTATGAATTGATAAAAGATGAGTGACTAGATGGGCTTTTTTGTATCTCCATTCACTAGTTATGGGATGGTGAAGATGTGTACATATGCCTTTGTCCCAAAAGGATTAATTGGGTGAATGACGCGTGTATGTACTATACTCTTTACCATAATCCATAATAAAAGCGGAGATAAGATGAATATTATATGTACATCCATTCAATTTTTTGAATGGTTATGGGAGGGTGAAGATGTGTACATACACGTTTGCCCCAAAAAGACAGTAGTCAGGTTACTCATGTGTATGCACAATACCCTCTACAACAAGAAGATGGGTGATAAGATGAAGATTATATGTATGTCCTTCCACTTTGTTGAATAGTTATGCGAGGGTGAAGACGTGTATATACACAGTGGTACTAACGTATATTACTATGTAAAGTTGTAATAAATATAAGTGGAAATTATGTAAATATTTTAATAATTTTAAAAGATTACATTATCACTAATTTGTTTATTTTTAAAAGGGGAATTTTATTAATAGAAAATGTTGTGGCTATCTATAATTGGTTTACATTTCAAAGTTTGCAAAG
The DNA here is from genome assembly GCA_000404065.3 of Pinus taeda. Lineage (NCBI taxonomy): Eukaryota > Viridiplantae > Streptophyta > Pinopsida > Pinales > Pinaceae > Pinus > Pinus taeda. Next base: position 29,065 of record APFE030408659.1, read on the forward strand.
TCAAATTTTCTCATAACTTTCCAACCTATAGGATACTTTTAGATAATTTTCCTATCCAAAACAAAAAGCCAAAATTACATGGAGTTCTAAATATAAAATATTTGAAAAATACATATCAAATCTTATTGCCTTTTCAGGCCATGTCTAATTATTAAGCTCTTTTGTCCTAAGAAAAGACATCTTCTTTTTCTGGGCTATCCTCAATAACATGAATATTCAATTCAAAAGGCACCATGGAGGAGTAGTAGATTTGGGTTGCTGAAGATGTTGGGCTCTTTGTTGCCAAAGGAGGTCAAAATGATACCTAGAGTTCTTCCATTTGCTTCCTTAAACCATAAATTTCGCTCTCTTGGCTTTGAATCAAAACCCTATGTTACCATAAACTTATTCTCCTTATTCTGATGTAGACCATGTTGTCGCTAAACTCCAAACTACATCATGAGATTAAGTACTTTTATAGAGCTTCATTTATGCTCAACATTCTCGTGGTCTACTTAATCGTAAAATTTATTACTATTAAGATTTCTTAACAATTTTATTAGTGCTCTTATATATAGAGGTTGGGATGCCATAGGGTGTGCACCCGTCCACCTATTGTAAATACACAACAATCATTCTGAGGATTTATCATCATCTTATAAGGAATTGGAAACAACGATACACATTCATTGAAGTTGAGGTAAATGGATACATTTATAAAAAATAGAGGATAAAAGTGCACATTTATCATAAATATACACATGTTCATCTCAAATATTATTAGAAATAAATATAACATATGTACTATCTAATTCTCAAAATGTACATATTTATTCCTCTACTATGTTATATGATTTAGGCAATTGTAAATATAGCTTTTGTTAAATCACTACCTTCGTAATCATAA
>APFE030408660.1:365-23860 GCA_000404065.3 Pinus taeda
TGCCGAGTTGGTCCATGATTCGGTAGAAATCTATATGGATGACTTTACTCCTTACGGGTCTAGCTTCCAGGAAGCCTTATCCAACCTGGGAAAATTTTTGAGCAAGTGCATTGAGATGAACCTGTCCCTCAGTCCTGAGAAATGTGAGTTCTTGATGACTAAAGGGACCGTGTTAGGCCATACCATTTCTCGCCAGGGGTTACAGGTGGATCCCAGTAAAATTGCTATCATCAAAAGGGTCCCACCTCCTCAGAAGGTGAGAGATGTCCAAAGTTTCCTAGGCTTAGCGGGATATTATCAAAGATTCATCAAAGACTTTAGTAAGCTAGCCTCACCATTGTTTTTCCTCTTAGCAAAATATGTTGAGTTTAAATGGTCGGATGACTACCAGAAGGCTCTGAATGAATTGAAGGATAAGTTGGTGTCTGCTTCAATTCTGAGAGGCCCAAATTGGGCCCTACCTTTCCACATCCACACTGATGCCTCGAACAAAGCCATAGGGGCAGCCTTAGGAAAAGTTGAAGAAAAACTCCCATATGCTATATACTTTGTCAGCAAAAAATTATCCAAGGAGGAAATGAATTATACGGTAACTGGGAAAGAGTTCCTGGCGATGGTCCATTCCCTGAACAAGTTCCGACACTATATCACTGGCTATCAAAAATTTGTACATACTGACCATGCTGCAATCAGATATTTAATGAATAAGCCTGATGTGAATGCTCGTATTATTAGATGGTTACTTTTGTTGCAGCAGTTTGATTTGACCATCGTTGACAAACCAGGTAAAGAAAATGTTGTTGCTGACTTTTTTGTCTAGATTGAATTTGACTGCAGGTGAAGAAGAAACAGTGGGTGACCAGATGCCACATGAGCATCTGTTTACTATCTCAGTACTCTCCCCGTGGTTTGTTGATATAGCTAACTATCTGGTCTCCGCACAGTTCCCTCCGCATTTATCCTCAAAGGAGAAGAGCAGAATCATGAGGAGAAGTGCCTCATTCACTTGGATCGGGGGCAACTTGTTCAAACTTGTCCCTGATCAGATCTTAAGGCATTGTGTAAGGGAGGAGGAAGTCTTTGACATCCTCCTGACTTGTCACGATGGGCCTTGTGGAGGACATTTTGCAGCCAAGAGGACTGCTTTCAAAATTCTACAGGCAGGCTACTATTGGCCCACTCTTCATCAAGATGTCAGAAGATATATCAGCCAATGTGATCAATTCCAAAGGATGGGGAAACCAACCCTAAGGGACGAAATGCCTCTCCAACCTCAGGTGACTCTTGAGCCATTTGAGAAGTGGGGTATGGATTTTGTGGGTCTTATCAACCCTCCTTCAAGGCAAAAGTCTTACATCATTGTGTGCATAGATTATCTGACAAAGTGGGCAGAAACCAAGGCAATCAAAGCAACAACAGAAGAAAAGGTGGCTGAGTTTTTAAGAGAAAACATTTTCTACAAATTTGGCTACCCAAGAGAGTTAGTCGCCGATCAAGGAAGCCAGTTCACCTCCAATTTGATTGAAGACTTGCTTGCTCATCACAAAATCAAGTATAGGACTTCCACCCCATATCATCCTCAAGCAAATGGGCAAGTGGAAGTCACCAATAGAGCATTAGAGGGGATCTTGACTAAGGTGGTGAGTAGTAGCAGAAGGGATTGGGCAGATCGCCTAGTTGAGGCCACTTGGGCCTACAACACCACTTGGAAGATCACAACCAGTTTCACACCCTATGAGCTGGTCTATGGGAAGAGAGCTTTGCTGTCATTGGAGTTTGAATACAACACATTGAGGATGGCAGCTCGGCTGGACCTAGATCTCAGCCATGCTCAACAAGAAAGGTTAATGCAGTTGAATGGGCTAGAAGAACTTCGAATGTAGGCCCTCCTCCACTGAGAAGTGACTCAACTTCAGAGGAAGGTATGGCATGACCGGCACCTCAATGACAAATAATTCCATCCGGGAGATTGGGCACTATTGTATGATTCTAGACATAAGGATTTCAAAGGGAAGCTGAGAACGAGGTGGCTAGGACCATATGTAGTGGAAAAGTGTAATGAAAATGGTTTTGTCCTTATCCGGACTATTGATGAAGAAGCCATCCCCATGCTCGTCAATGGGCATCGACTAAAGATCTACAGGAAACCACTTTCGAGGCAAGAGTTCATCAAAACTGTGGAAAAATCAGTGCTGGTCATAGAGAAGGGTTCTGCCTCTGTTTTGGGCACACCCTGAGCATCATTATCTATTCAAAAAAAAAAATTCAATAAAAAAGATCCTTGGGTGAAAACCTTTTTGAGGCGCCCAAGGCAGATGGTAGGAGTGAAAACCTCATTGAGGCGTTCCTGCTGTCTCTTTGAAAAAGAATGGGAATAAAAAGATCCTTGGGTGAAAACCTTTTCGAGGAACCCAAGGCAGATGGTAGGGGTGAAAACCTCATTGAGGCGCCCCTGCTGTCTCTTAAAAAAAAAAACAAAAAAAAGAGGGAAAAAAGAAAAAAGAGAAACAAATAGAAAAAAGAAAAAAGAAAAAACAAGCTGATCTCTGAAAGTGTTGTAGGTTGCAGGAACACAACACACCAAAGGAGGACTCTCAACTCAAGGACAGGGGTCCCTATCAAGCTACCAGACAACCTCACATGTAGACCCACCATGCACACTCATTTTTTCCAAAGTTTGGACACAATCGGGTCATGGTTCAGCCTTCTACAGGAAGCTACAGGACTTTCTACAGGAAGTTCTGTAATTCTACAGGAAACATCCTGCAGAGCTTTTGGACAGGCCAGAATCGACTGCAGGGAAGGATTTGGAGCTTTAAGTTGGCTGAGGAGGCATGCAACCACCCTTTTCTTCCATCCTCCACTCGTTTCACCTCCTTTCACCGCCATCACTCTAATCTGAGCAAGCATAGCTGCACATGCAACCAGAACTCTGTTTTTCAAATAAGGAAAGTTGTTTTTCTTCAATCTCAAAAATAAGGTCTTCTGAGGCTCGAGCACTTACCTATCTAGACGAACTCAAGACCCTTCACCTGTGAAACATGACTCGAATTATGTCAGCATGCACCCCAGGAGGAGAAACGACTACAGGATGTCCTACAGGAATCCTGTAGCAGCTGATCCAGCTGGAGTACCTACCATGAAGACACTAGCAGCTCGCAGAACCGGTGCATGTCGTATTCGCCACCAGAGAAACGGGTATCCAAGACTCACAGCCAACACCAGCCAATGAAGAGGAGCTCCAACACTTGAGCACGATGCAGCAGCATGCAGATCCAGCATCCCTCGTCCTGAAACCTGAAAAAACCACGTCCACGGCCGCACAGGTAAGTGCCTAACCTTATTTCGTCAAATTGCATAAGCTATACTCTGAATATGCATGACTGTGAGAATGGACGGATTGAACAAGGCTAGTTGCCATTCAACTGGCCACCACAGCCAGTCAAGCGGCTTCGTAGGATCCGAACTGGATTGGTTATACCGAAAGGTTGGATAATTGGCACGTGGGAAGTGTCCAGTCGGGGAGAAGTCGAGGTATGACAAGAATGGCAATGGTAAATGCAGAGGAAAGAATTTGGTGGTCAGGGGCACACTAGGGAATGATTGCAATGACATCGGCCAACGGATCAGCGAGGACAGCTCACCCCCGCGCCATGAATTCCGCAACAATTCAAAAATGGCCGGTTGATACTTATGATGCAGTGCAGTCATTTATGATCACAACCGTTTTCCAGCCGAATGTGCGTCCTCCTCCTCTGCAAGTGGTTAGCCCTAGTTTTCGACCTGTTCAAACGTCCTTCTACTGCTCAGACTGGTCCTGCACTACCGTAACCTCCTCCAGAAGCCGAGAAAAATTTCTACAAGAAGCTGCGCTACAGGAAACACGACATCCGAAGCAGTGCAGACTGTTCACGTCGAGGGTGGCGAATTTCAGTGAGGTGGGCAGAATTCAACTTCCCCATGCAAAAAAAAAAATTCCAAAGGTGGTGAATTCAACCTAGTGAGGGGGGTAGAGAAATGTGAATGCAATTTTGTCTGAAGTTTTTTTATATGTCGCTGCTGAAATTGTCTTAGTGATCTGCATGCAAAATTTCTTCCAAGCGTGAATGAAAAATCCCTCCTGTCGAAAGTGATACATTGTCGAACCACTATTAAAATTGTAAATTTTATGCGACTATGTGTATAATGGAGACGTAGCTCTGCGCTCCGTGCGAAAAATCTCGAAGTTCTCCTTCTATATATGTGAGCAGGCAAGTTCAGCACAGGGTAATTGACCAAAGATATCTTTTTTATGCTCTGAGGAAATCCACCCAGAATTCCCAGTCTGCGTGAAAATGCAAGTAAACACAGAGTTTTACCACGCTAGGAGGGTTCATTCGAAAAGAACCTTCGGACTCCAAGAAATTACAGGAAACCCCTGAGGTGGTGGACTTGTTTTCCCGTGCACACTGGATTTCATTTTGTGACAAGCTCCAAGGTCACGATGATGAAATTACGGAAGAATTCCTTCGGTCCCTAAAGCCGAAGTCAAAGACATTGGCCGTTGTCAACTTCAGAGGACTGACCCTAAGACTCACCCCACAGCTCATCAGCAGGGTAACTGATCTTCCAATGGGGGTGCCATGGGATAAGGAGGAGAGGAAGCTGGGTCAGAAGGCTAAAAAAGAATTCTTCTTGCCAGAAGAACAATTCTCAGAAGATAAGAACGGAGTTCGGAGGACTAGCCTACTACCGTTCTAGAGTGAATTCAGCCTCCAAATTATGAAGTATATTACGTGTGAGGGGTGATTTAGCATCGTATATGGTTATCATTTTCGGCTGCTCACAGAACTCAGACACCACATGGACCTACCCTCAGAGCAAAAATTGAGCATTCCTTATTTCCTCCTGCAGTCCATGACTGAGTGTGAAACTAAAATCAGAGAGGGGACACCAGACCAGCTAGCTCATCATGGGCTTATTAAGCTCCTCGTGGAAGATGAACTCCACACTTTCACTGTCCCTCTCTCCTGGGAAATTTTCCGGAATATGTCGAAGGATGATGAAATCCGAGTCTTAGCCGAGGAGCTCACTTCTTCTAGCAGTGAGGAGAAGGAACCTACTCAGGCATAGAAGAAAGTTAAAATACAAGAAACCCCTGGAAAAACACTAAAGAAAGAACAAAAAGGAACACCAGCAATGGGGCAAGCTGCCAAAACAAGGGATGATAGAATTGCACCAACGCCTGGGGAGAAAAGGCTACAGAGTATGGCAGAACGGACTGAGAAAGTCAAAGACAGTAAGGGCACCCCTAAGGTAACCTCAGCGAAGATAAAAGAAAAAGTCCCCTCGGCCAAGCAGGCTAAAACAGTGCCCTTGGCTTATACAGGAAAGCAGCAGAGTATTTCTACAGGAAAGTTGAAAACGGTTTCTACAGGAAGCCAGAAAGCAACCGCTACAGGACTTTCTACAGGAAGTCTGAAAGAAGGACAACAGAAGGAGAAGTTGGCCGAAATCCTAGCTAGGGAGGCAACAACTGTGCTGGCCACCCTAAGTACCTCTCTCAAGCCAAAAGAAAAATGAAAGAGGGAGACTCCTTTGTATTTCAAAGCGAGAAGGAGTGTAAGGATTAAGACTAGCAGACCCCAGCCTTCATCAAAAGAACCGATCACCATCGTGGATACCCCTACCACACCAAAGGATAAATCCCCCTCCGAGGCATCCATTACTTATGAGCGGGGCAGCCCAAAAACATCCTCATGGAGGGACAAAATGGAGAATTTGAGCTCAGAAGCCTCTCTACAGGATGCTGAGGCTATTTTACAGGAAACTTTGGCTAGGCTGAAAGAAACTAAGCAGATGGAGGAGAGAGCAGCTGAGTCACCGCAGGAGGAGGAGGGAGCAGCCAAGTCACCACAGGAGGAGGAGAAAGCTGATTTTATCATGGAACCAAGCTGCCAACCCAACTTGGGCTCTTATTATAACTTTTTGGAGGCCGACAGAATTATTCCCCAAAAGTTCACAGTGCCACTGTTTCTAGCACTAGAGGAAGAAAGAGTATGAACCCACACGTGGATGAGGATTGCTAAATCTAAGGGGGTAGCAGATATAGGACCTCTAGAGGAAAGGCTCAAGGAAACACAAAGGGAGTTGGCAGGAGTAAGGCATGTGGAAAGCTCCCAACAAGCCAAGTTAAGAGAAGAGAATGAGCTGCTCAGACAACAGCTCCAGTTGTAGGGACAGAGGAAAGAAAAGGACACGACAGCCAAGGATCCCTCAGCAGAGCCTCAAGGAAAATAAGAGATGCAAGCTGATCTCGAGGAACTTAACCAGCAGCTACAGGAAAGCGAACTGCAGGCAGATATGGAGATATAATCCCTGAAGCAGCAGGTGCAAGAAAAGGAGGCACAACTGGCCTTCATGGCCAGTTGGGCAATGGAAGCACTGTAATGTAGGCAGCCGACCAAATCCTATGGCCTGTACCTAAGGGACCAGTGGCTACAGTTCCAAATCAACACGTTGGAAGAGAGGGGTATCTCCCACATCCAAAACCCCCAGCAATTCATAGATTTATGTAACATCAGTTCATCGGAAGATAAGGCCAAGCTTTCAGAGTTTTACCTCCATAATTTGGCCCTTCCAAACATCACTTCATGGGACCCCAACACAGCAGTAGGGGACATGCAGTTGATGGCAATGACCTCATGGTTATACCACGAAGAGAAGAGAGCAGTTGAGGTTAGGAATGTCATGGACCAGGAGTTACATGAACCACTGCTGATTAGAGCAGAGCCAGGGGACCCCACAGCATTGATATCTGCTCACCAGCACCTAGCAACCAACTCTCAGGTTTTATTAGAGTACATGGATCGTTAGGCCCAGGCCATAGCACACTTCAAGGATATGGAGCGATTATTAGGGGACAATTGTGTTCATGCTTGCACCCGTAGGTGGAACACATTGTCCCACAGCCTCAAAGTCCGAGAATATCACACTCCAACTCAGATGAGGGAGGCTTTGGCACGGGTACCTCTCTACAAGAAGTCTATGTAGAACCTCCAAGCCAATTGGATAGGCCTCAAGCTAAGTCCACCCTTGCTTTTGGGATTGTTAGAGGGAGGCACAGAAGAGGAGGAACATAAGTAGTGGGAAGAGGTGGAGAGGAAGTCCGGATTCCATGATAGTGTGGATGAAACCACTTCAGAAGTCTAGGATGTGAGAGTGGCAATTAAAGCAATGAAAGACGAGGAGCTGGACTAGTTGCTCAGAGGATGAGCAACCCTTTTAGCAGGGGGGTGATGATGAGCCCCAAAATTGGTAACTTGTTGGGCTCATTTGGCCTAATTATCCTTGTTCAGTCCTTGTTCAGATCCTTCATTTTCCATAGCTTATGCATTATTTTCAGTATGTTTATGTCATTTGTACGAATAAGGGAAGTCACTCTTCCTAGGTAGCTAACACGTGCTTATTTCAGGTTTTTTAACACATATTGGAGCAAAGTTGAGCAATCATGGGCTATAAGACAGCCAAGCCTGAGGTGAGGATTCGTAGGGGGGGTTTCTATGGCATTAAATAACCCTTCCTCGAGATCTTCACCCCCAACTTCGAGCTCCAAATACCACCAAAACCGAATCTAGAAGGCAACCAAGCAGAATTTAGAAGGGACTATCTAACTCACAGTTTAGACAGCCGAGTTCCACAGATTGAGGAGGTCAGCTAGGTCCCTCGTGATGTATAAATGTTGAGGCCCCAACCTTCGGAAGGGACTTTTGAAACTATTGTGTATTTTGCACCTCAGTGCTGCCAGTCCTATTTTGTTCTTTTGTAGCCATTTTTGGCATCACTCTTATGATTATTTTTGGATAATGAGAAGCAGTTTGGTTTCCTATCAAATCTGAGTTTTTCATAGGAGCCATAGCTCTCAGGGTTGGGCCCAACCTAAGAGCCTAGGGCCTCCTTTCTGTACTGTTACTTTTCCTTTACGTATCATTGTTTCCCTTTATGCATTTGAACGTATTTCTCTTATGTAGATTTAGTTATGTTGCTTGAATAGATCATTGTTTATGAATGACATTGCTTCAGGTGCTTTGGTAGGGTAATAACAGAAAAAGCCTCAAAGAAAAGGGACAACCACACTCTCGGTTTCACCTCATCCTTATTGGATTAGGGGATGGAATTGAGGAAACAGTGCTGCCCCAACAAAAACACTAGTTTGCTTAACCATGCAATCCTTAGTGTACTGTTTTCCTTTGTAGAGATTATTCATGGGTTTGGACATCTAAAATGTTTCTTTGCATAGTTGTTGTACATGGTTTTTCTCCCAAATAAAGCTGTTGTTCATTTATGTTGTTGATGGTTAGACTAGATTAGCTCAAGATTTGATCATTTGCAAGACTTTGTTGATTTGATCGAAGTACACTATGCAGGGCATCTCCTCCATTCTTTCATCCACCCAAAGAATCATTTGAGCTACATGTTCTGTCTCCTAGTTAAGTTTCTCGTCTCCCATTTGTCCTTTTGTCCACATAACCCTACCTTCTCGCTCATCATTGGCTTGGCCTTCTTCAAGCCAAGTCAGCCTTCTACACCTCTTCACCGCTCCATCCACCAGTCCTTAAGCCATTTTAGACCCCTATCCTATCTCCAGATCCATCCATGCACCTTCTCTCATTCATCCATCCTCTAAAAATCGATTTCCAAACATCCTGTAGAAATTTTAAAACATCCTGTAGAAATCTCTGAACATCTTGTAGAACCCCTGCAGACTTCCTGTAGAAGCTCAAAAATGAGGTTTCTTGATAGCCAAACTTTGTGAAACTCTCTGGAAGAGTGTTAGGGACTCCTTAGACCCTCTCTGAACCTTTCCAACCTTTTCCAAGCATTCCTCTTCCTTGATCCACCCCTGCACAGTAAAGCATAGTTCAAGCATATGCATGAGAAAATTGACAACTTAATCAAAAAATACAAAAAGATGTTTTATTAGGAAAAAGGTAGTCTAAACACATGTATTTTACCTTCATAGAAGTAATGGCATCTTTTTCAGTAGTTTTCACTCTCATTTTTGCATCAGTAGGACTAGCTGGTAGAATTAGGGTTTGCTAGGGTTTGCGCTTTCCTTCAGTTTTTCAATCTCTTTTCGCAAGTAGATTAGTTTCCTTTGAGTTAGCTTTCATCCATCAATTAGAAAGCTTCTTCTAAGAGCTCATAGAAGTTGGCTAAAGCCCCTAGCGGACTTGTGCCAGCTGATCAAGTGACAACTGCGGCAAGAGCTAGTACTTGTGCATACAGCACCGTCACTTCCAAGTTTGTTACGAAGAACCAGGTTGATAAAAGTAAAGAAGGGAGTCCCAGGAGTTGCAGCATTATTGCTGCAATACTAGAGCCCACCAGCCATCCCAACAGAATCACCAACAAAGGCACGCATCCATAGATTAGCAGCAGGGGTGCAGGAGGCGCGAGAGGAAATGGCAAAGGTTTAGTTAGAGTTGAACCTTCAAATATCAAAGTTATGGTTGAAGGCGTAGCCTTCAACTCCTCCAGAGGTAAGGGAATAGTGTGCCAACGCCATTACATCAAGGATGGAAGAGATCAGTAGTCCAATGAGGGATTGTACCAAAATGTTGGAAGAATTGTTTAAGGTCCTCACCAATCTATAGGAGGACCCGAACATACAATGCTTAGAAATAGAGGTGCATGAGCTATAGTAGTAGTATGACAACATCAAAGGGACGCACAGACGATGGCCATCACATAGAGGCTCGCGCGAATGCAACAGGCCAAAGCGCTTAAGGAGCAAGTAGATGCAACGCGACACATAGAAGTGGTTTTGAAGGCACGTTTTCAGCCTTGGATCAACGAGGCCTTCGTAATCACCACAAAAATTGAAGGCAAGCTCGTGCAGATGCAGGGGACACAGGAACAGATACAAGGGAGCAGTTCCAACACTACATTCTCGGAACAATGCGTATAGGAGATACAAAATTAAGCCGCTCATTGCGTTGTTGACCATGCAACAGTCTGAGCAGAGTTGGGAGGTATCCACGCGAAGATCTCCGCACCGACAGAGTGACTCAGGGGTGAGTCACGATGTTTGTGTTAGGAGCCTGTTGGGTGTGGGATCCCCCCAAGGTAAGTTTTGGGGCTTAAAGCCCAAGATTCGACTAAGTCAATGTAAAGACTCCGTGATTTATGGGCCTAGAGCGCGAAGATGGTAAATGAGTCAAAGGGTTGTTCAACCTCATTTTTGTAATGTAATTTCGATTTGAGAGATCTATCCATGGTCAGCAGACCATGGGATTGTATAAATAGAGCGAGGCTCTAAGTGTAAAGAGAAGAATAATAGAGGAATCAATCAAATGAAGATCTAATAAGAAAGCATTGAGTCTAAGTGTAGAGTCATGTCTTTGGGTCATAGAGTAGGAGAAGGCTCTGCAACTGAGTGCGCAAAGGCCTAGTAGTCTGTAGCTGAGTGCGTGGACCCCTGCAGCTGAGTGCGTAGGGAAAGTTGAGTCTGTAACCAATTGAAGCATTAACAAAGAGAAGTTTTACAATATCTCTGTGTATCTTTTCCTATTTTATGCATTGAAGTATATTGGGTATGAATTGCAAGTTTACTGTTTATTTGCTGCATGAACTTATATGAAAGTGTTGAATAAGTGAATATAATATAAGGTATTTGTTTACGTGAAGATAACTAACTGTTATAAGAAGATAAGTAATATCAGCGGCGTGACTTGGAGAAATAGCGCAGATCGCTACTCTAGTAGTGTGAAAGCCCCACAACCCCTGGTTAGGGCTACACGAAGACGAATATAACAAGGGCATGAAGGCCTTGCAGGCCAGGAAAGTGTGCAAAGTAACCTGCACGAAAGTATTCATAGTTGGAATAAATCAACCCCTTAGACATCTCAAGGGTGTAGAAATCTGGTTCCAACATCCCCCCCATACTACTTTGGGTGAGAATTCAGTTCGTGTTCCACGAACTGTTGTTGAAAGGGCCAGTAGTACAGGGATTTTTTTAGATAATTAACTCCGAACTTGGGTCAGGCCCCAACAAGCCAATAATAAGGCAACCCCTCTCTATATATGAGGGAATTATATTGCGGCTATGTTTATGGGTATTCTGAGCGAGAAAGAGAGAGGATATTTTGTGAGAGTGAAGAAAGAATTACAATGGATCTACTGTAGTTTGTATCTCTTCATTTGCTAGATAATATAAAGGGAAGCATTGATTGTTTCTTCATGGACATAGCTCAAATTGGGTGAACCACGTATATCTGTGTCTCTCTTGTTTTGTGTGTTTTCTGTGTTTATATTTCTGCAATATTTTATGTGTTCCATTGTTGTGTAATATATAATTTTATAATAGTCTTGTTGCAGTCTTCATGTGTCATACACCAGTTGTGTTTCTAGTGGTCCAGTTTAGTCAATGGGCTCTTTGTAGGGATTTCTTCCATTTTTTTTTGCTAGTACATTCCCTTTATGGCTCCAAGGCTTCATACATCAAGTCACGGAGGGGATTCCTTGGGACCCTCCAATTCACGACATAAGAGGTTATTTAGTTGGGAATTTGTCACAAAATTTTTCTATGTGGAACCTTTGGATGTATGCAAAGAAATTCTTTAGTTGGAGGCCAAGGAATTTGGATATGGAGCTTATTTCTCAGGCTCTGACATTTGAGGTAGTGGCCTCAAATGGATTCTAGACCCTCGAAATTTTTGTAGGAGAAGGATCTATTTCCTATACTCCATCACTCATCACATCCAAATGGAGACCCTGCTTAGTGTGGTAATTAGATACAAGCAAATAGAAAACTACAAATTTTTTTCAAGCCAAGAATATATCAAGCACATTCTTAGAGACATCAGATATAATTTGGATGACATAGTTGCTTGGTTGTATAGCATTGAGCACTATATAATCTCAAACTCAGACACTAAATCAAACGAGAAACAGGAAGGACCTAGGGTCATCAATGCACTAGCACAAGCCTCCCCTCAAGCTAATTCAACTACTTCATCTCTAGTAATCATTTTGGATTAAGGAGTTGAGTCAGATTTTGGTAAGAAGTATTGCTTGAAGGAAAACTTATTTTTGGTTTTGATCTTATGTATCTATTAGTCAAGTCTAGATGTGTCTAATGCTTCTAACCTACAATTATTTTCTAGTTGTTTGTCATTTATTGGTCTACATGTTTTATACCATGATTGGCTATATGTTGAAGCCAACATTTTTTATCCTAAAGCTTTCTAGTTTATCCATAGTTTTAAACATGTAAATCCATAGCATAACCATGGCTCCTAAGGAGAAAAATTTGAAGTTGGAAATTTTATAAAAATTGTAAACTTTTGGTATTAATAGAACTCTAGCGTGAAATTTATAAACAAACAAAAAAAATGGTATTATCTATTTTAAACTTTATTGTGGGAGTTTATAGCTACATTAGTAGAGTGAAATGCATGTTGTGATAACTTTTTAATAAGTCTACAATGTACCATGATATGATCCATATATATAAATGTATTGTTATAATCTTAAGTAATTATAACATATTTAGATTTATAATTTATAAATATAAGGGTAATAGTTTACTTGTTTTTATTATTAATTATCAAATGTATTTACACAAATTATAAGATACATTTTTAGTGTTATATTTCTTGGTTTTAAGTTTATTTTCTGAGAATAACATGTTTTTAGAAATTAGCCATGAATTAATTAACTTATTATCATGTATATAATGTTATTTAACACTCTTAGGACGATTGTTTAAATTTCCACAGTGTTTTCCTGCCTCCGCATCATGCCACCTTCTTCCTTTGGTCATAAGCTTAAACTTAGTGTGCTTTAAATCCAAGTCTGTCAATTATCCTTCCTTATGTGACCTTTTTTTCCAATGACATTTTGTTGTGTTATCTTGCATACTTAATGCATTCACCATGTATATTCATTGTGATCATCATGAATTATCTTCTTCACCACCCAATTCATATCACGATCTCACATCCATTGTTCGTTTGATCGTAACATTCTTTCTTCATCCATTGCACTTTTATTCATTATGATTAACTAGAGTTCTTTTACACATTAAACTTTTAAGAATGCTTTTACATCAATTTACCTTTATGAATAAATCAAGCACAACCTTGTATTAAATTTTATTTTCTTCTATAACACTTACAACCTTTTAATTTCTTTGGTACTCGAATTTAAAATCCCAATTTGTGTGATACCATCAGGATGACCCATTGTATATATATTGGTACACATTTTATTAGGTTGGTAATCCAAGTTGTGATGGGAATTCTTCCATATATATATAAGTATTTTGGGGCCTACACACCTATGTTTATATGTTTTGATGCCAGAGTAACTATGTGATTAAGGCTAAAGAATCTATCTGCTAAGGTCAGTGAGCCTAGCAATGAAATATGTAATGACACTCATGTTAATAAAATGCACCACTACTATAGATTGCATTGGGTTGAAGACTCCATGGGAGATAAAGGTGTGGGGGGAAACTCGATATATAATTCGTAAGTCAAATATAATTAAATATTATCTTTCAAAAGTGACTTTATGAAATATAGACCAAAGTGAGAAAGGGAATCTATAATCCTAATTCATACTTGATTTATATCCTAATTCCAAAAGGTTAATGCATGATTGGTCTATGTGATTTTCTAAGTAGTGGGGGTAAGTTCCTTGAATGACACTTGGTGAAAAGACCACATGCATACTTAACCATGACTTTCCTATGATTCTTCCCATCATTTGAAAATCAATTGACCATCATTCCTCTTGGTTCTTTGTTGGTTGATGCTATAGACTTGAGGGTGAGTAAGATTGGAAAATCATTGAGCTTTGTGACATGTTAGACTATTGTGAATTCCTTTGTGGGATTCTATGGCCGATTCTCCTTACCTGTCTTGGGGTAAGGTTGGGTATTGGAGGGGTACTAATTGGGTAATGTTTCCTAGTGTGAGGCCCATGGAGTACCTAGATGACTCTTGAGTATAGTTGGAACTCCTAGAAATACATTACTCTATGATTTCTTGAATTACTTGTACTAGAAGTGTCGAAAGGGTAGTGGGACAACTTGAAGAATTTCAAGAGGAAGAGGAGGGGATGCATTACCTTGGATTGTGTAAGCTAGGAGATGTGAGATTATAGTTAGGGAGGCTACTATAATTGGTGCCTATCCTAGTACTTTCTTGGTACTGATAGTGTGAAAATAGTTGGCTCTAGCTTCCTTTGTCCTTGTGGATTAATAGCCCTAGCTCAAAGGTGACCCATTGTTGAAATATCAAGAGAAATGAGGTCTATGGCTAGGTGGAATGTCTAAGGTCTATAGCCAATTGGTGACTTACAAAATATAAGTGTTTCTATTATGTCTTTAAATTTTTAACCAGTGTGATTATTATTTTGTATACATGTGTTTTTTTATTGTGTGTTTATGCATATTTGTATTGTTATTCTAAGCATGTGAATTTATGTAGAGCATGGTAGTACGCATAATATATTCATGAAATACCCAAATTATAGTATAGTTGTATCATAATGGAGAAATTTAGTTTGGTAATACACCCATAATATATTATAGAGCACTTAAATGGTGCTAATAATAATTGGAGCTCAATGGGCTTGGCTATTCATGGTATCAAAATTTCATGAGATAAGTTACATAATAAATTTTGTGTGTGCAATTGATAGGTAGTCGATGGATGGTACACTTGTCTATGTGATAAAAAATCTTCAACAAATGGGAGATCAGTCCATGCAATCAATGACAATCAACTATGTATGTAATAGATGGATAGTAGACTCGACTTCTTAGTCAATGAGTAATTGATAAGAAATAGATCTACACAGATGGTTCAATAGTTGATGGTCCAGTTACAATAGTCGATTGATGGGATTGTTTGAATTTTGAGACAAATTTGTTCTTGGAAATAAGTTTAAAGAGGGAACATTAGTATTAGATTACAAAGAAATGGGAAATCGAGGTTTTTGAAGTTCCTTGTACTCTTAATGGTGGATTGAGATGCCCCTTTAAGTTAGCAAGTATTACAGGTACTTGTCACTTTATTTATTTTTCACTTTCTCATCTAAAAATTTATCTATTTTTTTGGATTTTTCATTAACAATCAGTTCCTCCAATATGCCTTTTTCATCCATTGTTTCTCTTTTTTAATTGAACTCCCCTTCCCTACACTCATGTAACTATGAGAAGTTGAGTATATGATTGATATATAAAAATATTTTAGCAAGTTGATCTTAAATGCAATGTCATCATATTCCTCCCTTGTCCTTTGAACGCAATCTAATTTCCTGAACTTACAACTCCATTTAAGTTCTTTTGGGAGAGAAATCCTTCCTTGAATGCACCCATGATCATGTATATAACTTCAAATAAGTTATACACCTGTCACACATTAGTACAAATTTATATGCCATATGTTTCTTCTTTAATATTTCTTATACAACACATATTCCATTGAATTATAGTACCCATGCATACACCTACTTCAACTATTATACAAATTCCTTTTCATAACCACTACTTTTCATATCCATTAGCAAGTGAATCAAGTCTCCAAAGACTTGTATTTCTCCACATATAATTTTTAATGGAAAAATTATGTCACGTTGTTCACACATTTGTTAGGAAATACAACCAACATAATGTCTTTGTCATAGTGAAGTCAACATATGCCAAACCTAATTTTAGTATTTTATCTTCTCTCTAGATAATCATGTAGTATTTTCAAGGTTTCCATTCATTTCCTATATCTATTTATTTGCATCTTTAATTTATATTGCAACTCCTGTCATCATATCTCAATGAAAAATTTATAGTTATTCATCCCCTCTATGGTTCAATTACTTGAAGAAACATCCAAAAAAATTACGATCTTCAATAAATACTCTAATTGAGATTCTTCAAGATCTTATTTCTATGATAAAAAAAAAGGGAAAGAAGAACTACAAGATCACTGTAGTTGAGCTGACTTAACAAGTCAAGAAGATTGGAAGTGTGACAGATGTTAGGGATATGAGAGAGGATGTGAGTAAGAGCTGGGCAATCTAAAAGAAAATGTTTTTCATCTTCCACCCTCTTCATATCGCAAAACTAACAGATCCTATCATCCCAGGAAGCCTTGGCACTAGACCACTTCCTGATTTCACTTCGAATTTCATGAGAATTAGTTCTAATCCTAGCAATATTAATTATTTTCTTAGTGCTTGTTAAAACAGAGAGATAATTCTGGTTATCAAGGGTGGGGTTGATCACCTTCTTATAATATCTTAGCTTCATTTTACCCTCCATCTCCTTATCATCCCACAATTTATCCTTAAATTTGGAGGTGACACTATATTTGACATTAACCTTGCTTCCCAAGATGATCTCCTACTTTATCCCCCAATGGTTGAGCCAAGACTGGGCATCCTTATTCCACCCATGCTTGATGTGGAAGTGGGGATTTTGACTAAATTTAGAAGCAATTTTGGGAAGCCTCTTGGCTTCCATGTTGTAAATATTCTTCTTATACATCAGATACAAAAACATAGCCCTACTTTCAATGGGGGAAAGGCCAACTTAGATTAGGAGGATAGGATGGGGGTATTTCCCTTGATCTTGGGGTTGTAGGTAATCAATTAATTTTGAATCATCTTAATATTTTTCAACGACTCTCTAGATATATTGTAACCCCAAACTTCACATATGTAAGACAATAGGTGTCACGCTCCTACACTGGCAGTACTCTTCCAACTGCACTATAGGAGGTGCGGCACCACCAACTACTTTATTTTCACCAATACTTGTAGGTATGGACTATGCCTATTTTCGATACTTAGTTTATTTTTCAACAGCTAAGCATATCTTTCATTATACCATTTATCATATTAACTTCATTACCATGAGTCAACATTAACATGAAATGCACAATAGTATAGCTAGGAGGGGTAACTCCCTGTAATGAGTCTGCCCTTAATAATAATAATAACAATTTGCATATAAGTCACAATCCTGGAGGAAACTCTGGATTTCCTTGATACTTATACTTTTTCAACCGGTGCCACCAGCTCATCACCATCGCACTGTCTCGACCAAATCATCATGCCAGGCGCGCCCACCCGACTGCCTGAACGATCCTTTGTCTGACTCGTACCTTCATGCATGATTGTCCGCACGTTGGCGTTTCACCCAAATACTTTGCCGAGCTCGTCACCCGAACTACTGAACACCCACCAGTCACACCGGCTCGTTTGTTTTTCCTGATGCCTTCGCACATTCATGCTCACCGGGCGTTCCACCAAACACCCTCATTCACCCGTCGCACGTTTCTCCCCAAACGCTTCGTTCAACTGGGTACTCTCACATGCCCTACCATTTCACCCGTTGTTTGGTCGGATTCCCTATCGCGTGCTCACCCAATGTTCTACCGGACGCCCTACTGCGTCCTCACCTGGCATTCACTCGGACACCCTATTGTGCCCTCGCTCGACGTTTCAACCGACCATTCAGCTGGACGCCCTGCCGTGCCTTCGCCCGACTCATCGTTTTCTCAGACACCCTACGGTGCCCTCGAACGACTTCTCGAACAAACGCCCTCTGGCGCCCTCAGCTCGTTTAGCAACTCTTGTGCATGTGCTTTCACTCGCACCCTCACCCTGCACCCTGAATCCTTTAGTTGCACTGCGACCTGTGCCTTGGCTTGCACTTCCTTCATTCCGGTGTGAGTGCTTCGACCCTCAACCGCCTGCACCACGCCTTTGTTCAGAAGCCAACCTTCGTACTTCACCTTCCATGCTTGGATGCTTTGTGCTTTCTCAAACTTCGATGATAGAATGACTCCAACCGCCATTCTACTTATACTCTTGCGCTGCCATGGAGTGGCATGTCGTCTCACCCAGCTGACCTCCATTCAGCCCTTCGTTTCAACACTCAAACGCATCGGCTCACCCCTCGGCCGACCCAACTCCTCAACCGTCGTGGCCGTTCTCTTAGTTGTCTTCACCTGCCCATCGACTCACCGAGACCACACATCGGCCTATAAACCAAATGACCAAACACTTGGTTATTTCGCGTTTTTCTCCACTGCACCACTACTCCCTTGGCTCGTCACCCTCGCCGTGTTGCCTACAGCTCGTGGACGTTACATTCTCCCCCACTTGAAGTCATTTTCGCCCTCGACAATCTCTCATCCCAGCAACCATCTGTCACCAAGATACCCATACCAATGCCATATAACCAACTGGTATGTCCTCCATAAATTGGAAAGTCTCTTCAATCCATGATCATCAACCACAGTGTTGATTCCACCATGTATCGTCATCGTGTGAACTGCTGCCATGATACTCCAACACAACGCTAACACACATATATGTACACTGTCGACCCCCATGATTTGAACTAGTCAGGTGATCAGTCTAACTGTCACACTCAAACCATAAGAATGCACATCCTTATGTCATCATCAGTCTTTTCTCAGAACATCCTGTCACATCATCAACTCGATCAAGAACCCATCTCCATCTAAGTAAGCCATGCCCAGGTCCATGAAGTATTCTTCATCTCATCTACAACATGCTGCCCATGATGTTTGGTACCAATGTGATGCATGAAATCATCCACATATATCACAACATCATCATCCATCTGCGAAATACCCATATCTTCAAAAGGAAGAGATCCTCTCATCAAACCCGACTCTTGATGTGCCACATCCAGGTTCATGAAGCAACCTCCATCATCTCTGCAATGTGCCATCCCTCAAGTCTGCCAAGGAAACAAGTATAGACTTGTCTCATCTCCCATGTATCATAAGTGGTTAAGTCTTAGCTCAACCCATGCCCAAGTGTTGCCACCAAGGCATCATCATCATTGTAACTCCATCACTCCAAAGTGTCTCATATCGATCCTCCACATCAAGTCACTCTCTCAAGCACACCCATACATGTACTCAAAAGTATGCACCCCATCCTGCATCAAAGTCTCTGACCTCAGCTCCTCAATGCATCAGATCCTTCGAGTCCACCATAATATGAAGTCCCTAAAAGTCACAACCCCATGTCATCATGACCTCCATGAATCATCTCCAACCAACACCCTAGCAAGCATACATCTCTCGGCCCAAAGGTCTCTGCAATATGCCTTAGCTCTCCATGTAGTAGGAATGCTCCATAGTATACTCACAAGTCCCACCAAGTCCATGGCCTTGTTGTACAAGAGTGCACAACATCTCCATCATCTCATAAATAAAACATCTTCATGTCACATCAGTAAATCCACCTACAAAACATCCCTACCTTGGCACTCCTCATTGGATGCCCATAAGTGACACCTCTATAAGTGCTCTTGCATAATGTCCCTCCATAAGACTCCCATGCTCCATGTCTCCAATTCAATGTCCATGACTCAAGTTGCCCATGTTGTCCAACTAAGTAGACCCATCACAACAATCGGTCATCCTCATCCAAGCTTGCAAATCGGTTTAGTGAACTCGGTCACCCAATCATATCATCATCACATGAGTCTCTTCCATCGTGGCTCCCCCACTGAAGGTTCTACCAAGACTTCCTCTAGATCTCGGCTATGAGAAGTCCACCCAAGTATCACCAACTCAAGTGTGTTCCCTCTCCCAATCTATCCATGAGTCATGCCAGACACTTAGCCAATTTCTCCATATGGCTAAAGCATGACCCATTCCTCCGCAATGATCATCACATTCCTCCCTTGTCACAGGCCTTTGCACCTTCTACCATAAGGTCACAGACAACCCCAACAAGCCCTACAACAATCAATGATCCTTGTTTTTCCATACACGGTCTCTTTGTAGACATCCATGGTAAGATCCTCCCTTGCATCGGCCAACTATTTTTCTCTTCTCTGCCTACGGTTCATCTTCCAAATGTTTCACTGAAACACAAGTATCAATAGTACTTACTTCATGTGAGGCTCCTCCATATGAGTATCCTCATCCACCAATGTCTACAAACTACACAATCCTGGTCAAACTTGAACAATTTCAAGTTCCTCCTCCATTGTTGTCACATCTACAACATCCTCCATTTGTGTATACTTCCATTCTATATACTCGTATTGGTCCTTGAGTTCTTCAAGTTCTTCCTTTATCTTCACAGAACATTCACAAATATACATGTTCTCGGCTTTCATCGAATCCCATTCAGAACTCCATTTTCCCATTTGTTCCAATACCTTGTTTCGAAAAGATTCTCCAGCATTATGACTAGATTCACCTGTCATAGGTCCTTCCACCATCTCTGCCATCTGCTTTCTTGCAAACCTGAATCACCTTTCAGATCTTTGAATCACCTCTGATACAACTTGTCACGTTAGTGTAGTGGGATCAGCTCCTTGTCCCAAGCAGCATTGATACCACTTGTCACGTTAGTGCAGGGGGATCAGCATCTCGTCACAATTCATTAGCTTTGATACCACCTGTCACGCCCCTACACTAATGGTACTCTTCTGATAAGCTCGAACTTTGTAAGGCTTTGAAACTTTGGCATGAATTTTACAGAGTTATGAAAACTTAGAGAGTTCTTTAGGATCCAATTCAGATCAGAGCCTTCCCACTGAAAAATATGTTGGACCACCAAAAGTTGGTTTTTAAGCATCAATCAAGTGAGGGTACATATTCCTCACTTGCCCAATTTCTATCCATTTCACACTGCTTGGTTTTGAACCTTTGAGTCCAATCCTCAAGTACTCAACATCCCCCCTGCACGTAGCTCTCACCTTCCTATCCAGAACTGTATCTTCCTACAACTCATTGAGATATTCAGGTAACAGATCATCAATAGAAGGCAAGTGACTCTACTCTTCAGGATCTTCAATCAATGAAGGTTCAAATAGTCTCAAGATATCTGCATTAAAAACTAAGTAGATGTGCATGTAAGATGGAAAATCAAGGCGAAAAGCATTCTCACCAATTTTCTCAAGTATCTTGAAAGGTCCATACCTTATTGGCTTCAGCTTCTTACCTTCACCTTGCATTCTATCTTTGTTGATATACAACCAGACTTGATCACCAACTTGGAAACTATGCTCAGCCCGATGCTTATCATGCCTTGCCTTGTACTTGGCTTGGCTCTTTTCCAGTTGTTCCTGTACTGCCTGGTGAATCTCTTGGATTTGTTCAATGAACTTGGTTGCCTTGTCCACATCACTATGTCCATCAACCACTATGTCTTTACCAAAGACAAAATCCAAGGGAGAATTTGGTGTGAAACCAAAATAGGTCTCAAAAGGAGATCTCTGTGTAGAAGAATGTTTAGCTCAGTTGTAAGCATGTTGCACATAACATAAATTTTCATCCCAAATCTTGGGATGCTTGCTGCAATAAGCTCTGAGAAACTAGATCACTGTCCTGTTGACCACTTATGTTTGGCCATCTGTTTGTAGATGAAAAGTTGTGCTCTTCTTCAGTCTGGTGTCCATCAATTCCCACAAACTTGACAAAAATTTCCCAACAAATTGGGTATCTCGATCAAATATAATAGAAGTGGGTAATCCAAAATGAACCTATACATGTTGAGAGAACAACTTTGTAGTTTGTTCAGCTGTAATCTATTTGTTACAAGGTTAACATATCCACAACAACATATAAATAGTCATGACCTTTTCTAGACTTAGGTAGTCCCCCAACGAAGTCCATAAAAACACTTTCCCAAGGATGAGAAGGGACTAGTAGTGGAGTGTACAAGCCCAGTTTTATATTGCTGGGTTTTCTTTTAGCACACATGGTACACCCTCTTACATATCTAGAAACTATCTCATTCATTTTTGGCCAATAACAAAATCTTTGCAGCTGTGCAACTGTTTTACTTATACCAAAGTGACCTGATATTAGAGAAGTTGTGGCTTCTCTGAATCATCTTTAACTCTTTCTATTGAGAAGCAATAACTTTCCCAAATGAATACAAGAGTTGTCTTGAACAGATAGTCCCAATTCTTCTACTTGTTTTTCCAATGACTTAAAGTTCATATTACATCTAAAACATCTATATCTTGAAGCAACATTCTAATGTACTTTCAGCAATATTGGAATTATGCTAAGTAAGTGGATGCATGTTATGATGGTCTGGACAACATATCTGCCAACTTTGTTGTGTATTCCCTTTTAATATCTAATGACAAGATGAAACTACTATAATGAAACCCATCCACCTATAGTGTCTTGATTGCTGCAACTTATTTGTGGGCAAGAATATTGAAGTGCTGATATCAATATGTAATGCTATCTCTTTGCCCTTAGATAATATTCACTTTCTACACTCTATACCAATGCAGTATCAATCTTAATTCATATGTGGATAATTAACTACCTGCATAATAAATGTCTCAGAATGATAACATATGGTTACCGTCGCAATCAAATAAGTGCCACCATGCATAGTCACTAGCATTCGTTTCAATCTCAAATGGTCTTTGAAGATCGGGCAGTGCTAGTACTGGTGTTGTACTAATCTTTTCTTTTAAGGTGTCAAAGGCTTTCTGTTGTTTTCCTCCCCACTGAAACACCTTGTTCAATCCTGTTAAAGCATGTAAGGGAGCTGTAATCGAGGAAAAGTCATAAATAAAATTTCTCCAATACTGTGCTGCTCCTAAGAAGCTTCTAACTTCTCTAGCAGATTTGGGTTTAGGCCAGTTTATAATTACTGCAACCTTAGAGGGATCTATCAATTCACCACCCCCTATAATATGACCCAAATAATTCAAAGATGTTTCGCCAAATTCACATTTTGAGAGCTTAACATAAAGATTTTCTTTTTCCAAAACATCTAGAGTCTGCTTGACATGCTTTACATGTTCTTCCCATTTTTTACTAAATATAATAATGTCATCCAAATATACAATGACAAAATCATCAATAAAAGGTCTAAGTACATCATTTGTTATTCTCATGAAAATAGCAGGAGCATTAGTTAAGCCATAAGGCATAACCAACCACTCATACAATCCCTGTTTTGTTTTGAAAGCAGTCTTCCATGCATCTTGCTCTACAACTCTGACCTGATGATAGCCACTGTGCAAGTCCAACTTGGAAAAATAAACAGCTTCTCCTAATTGATCTAATAGATCATCTATGCGAGGAATGGGATAACAATTTTTTATCGTTATCTTATTCAGTGCTCAGTAATCAATGCATATTCTCCATGATCCATCTTTATTTATCACCAAGCCAATTGAACACCCACAAGGTGATGTGCTAGGTCTTATGAACCCTTTCTCGAATAGCTCCTTTACCTGCTTCTTGATTTCTGCATTCTCTAAAGCAGACAACCTATACATTCTGATGTTAGGCATTGGAGCATCTTGCTGCAAATTAATATCATGTACTATTTCCTTTTTAGGTGGAAGACCTTTAGGTTCTTGAAATAGTATATCATATTCTGAAACAACTTTTTCTAAATCAGCTTGCTGCTTAGCATTACAGCCCTCAAATACATTGGTTTTATCAGGCTTATTTTCCTTTACAACGATC
>APFE030408662.1:0-29642 GCA_000404065.3 Pinus taeda
AATAGAGGGATTCTATGGGGCACAATAATAACAATATGGGGACAATAGGGGCACAACGATATTAATAAGGGGTATAACTACAATAGTAATGGGGTAATCACTAGTATTATAGGGACCCAACATCTGATTTAGATTTAGATCCTGGAGGGCAAGATTTGGGCTCAAAGATTGTTTACAGGAATAGATCTGAGAAATTAGCCAAGTAAATTTTCAGATCTGAGCTAGAACTAGACCCTGGAGGGCAAGATCTGGGCTCAAAGGTTGTTTGCAGGAATAGATCTGAGAAATCAGCCAAGTAAATCTTCAGACCTGAGATTTTCAAGCAGATTTGGGGGTTTTGAGACAGATCTAGGACATGGAGGGCAATATCTTCTCCCAAATATTTTTGCAAGGCCAACCATTAAAGATTTTGCAATAAATCTGAAGATCTTAAACAAAATATTTTTTTTTTCAGAACAAGGGTTTCAAGTTTTGGGGCTCCTGAGCCTAGATCTGCCTTCTCCTAGCCCAATTCTAGTTCTATTGGGCCCATAGTTTTAAAACTCCGACTCGGCCGAGGATCGACTCCGACTCCGACTCCGAAACGGTAATGACTCGGCCGACTCGATTTCAATGACTCGGTCGTTGTAAAAAATACATTAAATATTTTTTTTTTTATGAAAAACATAATTTTAAAGATTTTAAACATAATTTTAAAGATTTTCATTCATGTTTCCAAACACACAACATTATAATATAGCTGGAAGACAACATATGATCAAAGTAGGCTCATGAACCAATCCATTATATCAAAATGGTACCCAATGGCAATACATAGTCAACTATCATACATGATCAAAGACTCAAAACAAAAAACACATAACCAAGGAGGCTAGAAATGGCCTCTACAACAAAAGTAAACTGTGACGGTGACCAAACTCCAGTACTAGTACTATTGGCTAGTAGCTACTGCAAGAGGAGCCAAGATCATGTCGATCAATCTCTGGATCATCATCATCAGAGTCAAACAGGGTTCCCCACGGCTCCTCATCATCATCATCTCCAACTGCAACTGTAGAAGTGGTACCACTAGCAGGCTGTGCAACTGCAGCAGATGCACGCTGAGATAGAGTAGATATGCGGCTGCGCTTCTGTCGTGGCTGAGCAGAGGAAGCACCTACAATTGGAGTCCTTGCTGGCTGTGAGACTGAGGCTGGTGGATTGGGATCTGCATTCAACTGAACAACATGTTCAAGTTCAATTGATGTATCGATATCTAAATCTAAATCAAGATCCTCATCAGGATCAAACTCTGCTGGACGACTCTCCACTACCCAATCTGATGTTGGATCAATGTCTTCCAACACAATGGGATCTGAATCAGGTCTTTTGTTCAACAAATGGTTTTGTCTGAGCCGGAGGTTGTATTGGACATAAACTAGAACATTTAACCGTTTTTGATCCAAACGGTTTCTCTTCTTTGTGTGAATCCTCTCAAAGACAAACCAATTGCGCTCACACCCAGATGCACTGCAAGTTTGACTCAAAATACGAATTGCAAACCTTTGCAATTCAGGACAATGGCCACCAAAGGTCTCCCACCATTGTGCTGCAAAAAACATAGGAGTGTAATGAGTTAGCTCAACAAAATTACAAATTATATCTAACTTTCAAATTATAAATGATTTAACAAACTTTAAAAAAAAAGTAAAACTATTACGAAATTGAAAATTGAAATTTTTGTTTACCTGGCTCATCTGCTTCTCTTGCAATCTTTGCTAGGTTCTTCCCAAAGGTACCTGATGCATTGCTGAAGGTTGTGACCTGTCGGTGTATATCCAGCTAATCAGACTCCAATGGGATCATGTGATCAATGCAATCAATCAGTCCATCTCTGACCCCCCCCTCAAAGCTCCTGACTCCTTAGCTTTATAATGATACCGTGGGTTCAAAAAATACCCAGCTGCATGTATAGGGCGATGGAGTTGATTGTTCCATCTTTCATCAAGAATTGCCCAAATGGGCCCATACTTTGCCACTCTATCCTTGTATACCGTCTTTATTTGCTCCTTTGCTTGATCCATAGCCTCATAAATGAAGCTCATAGCCAACCTATCCCCATCCACCAACCGCAACACCTTAACTAGTGGCTCAACAAGCTTCACAATCTCTGCTGCCTTTCTCCAAAAAGTTTCTTCATAGACTTTCCTTTTCAATTCTTTACCTTCCGGTTTGTTAGACCAATTGCTTTGATTCCATTCATCACTGGAAAACATCTTTTGCAAGTTTCTATGTTGGGAAAGCATAGATTGCAATGTCAAAAAATGTGTAGCAAATATAGTGATGGCAGGCCTAATAATATTCTTGCCCCAAGTGTGTTTCCTCATGAGGCTCAAAATCAATGTATGATTGTAGATAAATTTTGTTATGCTTTTGGCATGATCTATAGTGTTTTTGACCCAATCTAATTTTCCAATATCCTCAAGCATAAGGTCTATGCAATGTGTAGCGCATGGGGTCCAAAAGATGGTCTTGTGTTTTTCCTCTCACAGTTTACTAGCAAGAACATAGTTAGAGGCATTATCTATGATGCTTTGAACAACATTAGCCACCCCCACCTCCTCAACAACCTGATCCAATAGCTGAAACAAGTGGCCATCTTTTACCTTATCAGATGCATCAACTGATTTTAAAAACATGGTTCCCTGTGGGCAGAAGACAAGAAAGTTTCTGATGGTACGGTTTCTTTGATCAGTCCATCCATCTGACATGATGGTACACCCTGTTCTTGCCCATGAGTCCTTGAACTCTTGCAAATAATCATTAATGGATTGAATTTCTTTCTGCAAACGAAACCCCCTTAGCTCATGCATAGTAGGGCCTTTGAAGCCTTTTCCAGCAGCATGTATGGCATCAAACATAGGCTCATAATATGGTGAACGAGCAACATTAAAAGGGATATCAACATCATACCACCATCTAGCTATGTACTCACAAGCAGTCTCCCTCAATTCTTTCTTCTAGTGGTCATCTAAAGTGGACCATATGCATCTGATGGAGAGGAGGGAGTGAAATAACTTTTGATAGTCACATCACCCTTTTTCATTCTACCATTTCCCTTATCTTGAACAGAACCAAAAGAGGGAGGAACATATCGGAAAGGGTTGGATGTATCAGTTTGAGGGATAGAGGAAGAACCCTCAAAATCATAATGGGGGTTGGTAGCCATCATTTTTTGTATCTCCCTCTTCCTCCCAATTTCAGCCTGTATGTCTCTTTGCCTAGCCTTATCTTCTTTAAATTTCTCAAAGTTGGCCAACAAATGCTTCCTAATCTCCCCAATTTCTGGTGAGGTACATGGGGTAATTTGGCCTCTAATCCCTTCCAAGTGTTGTTTCAACCTATTAATGCCCCCAGGACCTTCCTTAATTTTCCTATGGCAAAATTTGTATTGCATTTGACTATCAACCATTTCAACATATGCCCAAGTAGGATCTCTTGCTCTAGGTGCCATTTTTTGACTAGGAAATGAAAGCAAACAATCTGAAAATTAAAAAAAAAAAAAAAAAAAAAAAACATTGATTCAATGTTCATTTATTTGACAAAAAACACTCTCTAAGCTTTCTAGATATGCACCTAAAATTTACTAAGCAAAAATAGATTTATAGAGGTGAAAAAGAATACCTCCAGGCACAAACTGCCTCCTCAAGCTTGCTCCAAGAATCAGCGCCTCAATGCTGCTCCAAATGGCTGCCCAAGAAGCTCCTCACTCCAGCTACAATGCTCCTCCAAGACTCCTCACTGCTGCTCCAAAAACAAGCGCAAGAACTGCTCACTAACTCTCAAAGAAGACTCTCACTCAAATGCATAAGATTGTTGTGAGAGAATGAGAACACTTGAGTGTGTTAAATAGGGTTTGGGAGGGGGAAATGGACCCCAAATGACATTTAACTTATTCACAAAATACCTTGGAGTCCAAACCAATCAGCAAACCCCCAAAAAATTCATAAAAAAATTGTTAAATCGCTGTTTATTTTGGGTTACGGGCCGTTGTGTATGACTCAGCCGAGTCAATACGGAAACGGCCGAGTTGGCCGAGTCAGCCATGACTCGGCCGAGTCATTCAATGACTTGGCCGAGTGATTCAATGACTTGGTCGAGTCATGGTTGACTCGGCCAAACGAGCCGTTTCATAGGCCGAGTCACTCCGGAGGGCATCAACTCGGTTCAACTCGGCCGTTTCGGTATCAAAACGACCGTTTTTTAAAACTATGATTGGGCCTAGTGCTAGCTCTCGTTGGCCCTAGATTCCCCTTGCTCCATTTCAAATTTGAATATTTGATTTTCTGAAGCTAACCATTGGTGATTTTTTTGCGGAAAATTTGGTAAAAATTTGTGCTTCAGGTATTGAATTTTTTTTGGCAACTTGGGCAAGTGATCTTCAAGGCCTAGGGCCTAAGGGTTTGATCTTTAAACCATATTTTTCCTCATTGTTTGCTACAACAATCATATATCTTTCTAATAGTGGTGAAAAACACATTTAAGTGGTTTGAAATTATCTAAAAAATTGCTAAATACATTAATAAGTCAGCTATGTTTGATGTGTATCAAAAATTTGACGTAGATCTACATTTTGGGTCACTGTTATCTCTGAATAATTATGTTTCTGAAGTCTAAAATATAACAGTGGAAAAATTTCATGTGAGTTAGCCCAAAATCAATTCCTAAGTTGTCTAATGCATTAAGAAATTAATTTCTTGAGTTGAACATTCATCATTAGGCTTATTTCATGTTCTAATTGTTGGTTGTAATAAGTATATCAGATCTGAGATGATTCTGGAAATCACATCATAACAAGCTAAAAAATTTTGATAATTCATGTGGGCAAGTTTGGAAAATTTTCGGTAAATTTTTGGCATAAAGATATCATTGATAGCTTACTGTTTTCATTGTCATATTGCTGCTGTCATAAAAAAAAAAATTTGTTGTCTTAAAAATTAATTTATGAAAATTAAGTATTCTGTTACGGAATTGTGATAAAATGCATATCCTTTGTTTCATAAACTGCATAATTTGAGCATCTGTTGATATTAATTGCAAATAAGTTTTTGTTCTTTTTGAGCTATAATTGTATCAGAAAGATTTGAAATAAGTTTATGTTCTAATTGTAATATCTTCAAGAGTTTAATTTTGAGTCTTCATTTAATAAAGTGAACATTTCATTTTGGTATTGGAAGTTTCTGTGGCATTAACATCTTTTTATCCTTGAATCTAACTTCATCTCATCTTCTCATCATTTGGTGCATTTGCATATAAGTTAGTTTTGCATAAACAAAATTTACTTCCAAGCATAAGCTTGGTTGATAGAGAGATAGGTATCCATCCATCTTTTATTGAGTAACTTGCTTTCAATAGTGCTTAAAGCGGTCACCTTGCAGTCGTCAAAGCCACAACGCTTTGCAGCGTCAGAGGCACTGCGTATGTTAGATTTTCAATAGAGGTATCGTTAATCACACCTTAATGTGCTTCATCTTATCTTCTTTCCGCCAATTACTACGAAATCAGGCTCAATATAGAAAGGATTGAACGGTTAAAACTTAGATAGGCATTTAACGAAAATTAACCAAGATTCTTGCATCTCACATTAGTTTTAGGGTCTGCATTTCATATATGATAGTCATTCTGTTAAATTATGGTATGTTCTATGCTTAGAGCAGTTTACTTTTTTTCTTCTTGTTAGCCACTGTTTAGCAATCACATAAACATAAAGTAAAGTGCAGATAGAATATTAAAAGGTCGATAGTAAACAAGCCAAGACAAGAGACACAAGATGTGGTGGCTAGCCAGGGACAAACCCCAATGTGGAGAAACCCTTTGATCAAATCTCTTTTTATATTCAATAGTTCAACAGAGAGAAATAGTACAATTCAGAATTCTGTAATTTGATAACAGCAGCAAAGAGCCCTAAATCAGCAAAGTCAAACTTCGTCAAAACAGCCCCGGATTGACTTCTAGTCAATTTGAAGAACTTGGCCTTCAACAGCTATCTTCAGCAGCCCAAAACAGTTCACAAACCTCAGTCAAACAACAGTCAACACTTGGTCAGAGTCTGGTCAAACCTGCAGCAGCTCCTTGACAGTTAGCGCTGGTCAAAGGGGTGGTACAACCTTCCCTATGGCATCTTTAAGTATTCAAATTGGACACTTGAATCCTTGCACTTCCTAGAATACTCAATACTCAAAGGAAGAAAGTATGTTTTGAAGAAGTAGCTATGATGTTTTAAAAGTTGGGATTGATCTATTCTATAGAATGGGGACAGCCGAGGATATTTACCTTGCTTGTCTTGTCTTGCCATTGGGATGCAAAAGATACATCCATGAATAATCATTGGTGTAAAAACATGTAAGAAAAGAACTTCGGTTAAGCATAAAAACATAAAGCCTCAATAAGCATAAAAGCATAAAAAATATTTTTTTCAAAATGAAAACCGAAGAAGTTGACTTGCTTGTCTTAACTTTTAAGCCTACCTGCCAACCTTAGCTGGGTTGCTTATTGGTAGGCCTTCCATATTCAGCCAACCTACTTATATTTGAAGATTTCTATACTTCACTGGCTTGCCTTTGTTGAAGCCAACCCTCGCATGTTTTCGAGTAGTAGTCATCCTGAACTGTAATACTATATATGATAAGGGATTTTATGATTACTAGTTGAGCTTCAAAGGTGTTATTAGCAAAAGCTTTTTCTCTTGAATATTTAACTTATTATTGCTTTCTACCCAACTTTGGGAATTTGTCAATGCTGTTTAGGGTGGCATCATTACTTTTTAGTTTCTTCTGGTTTGTGGGTTTCTTTGACAAGGAATTTGCTTTTTTATTTGAGTTGTAAGACACTATTACCAGTATGAAACAAGATAGACATCATACTAATTTGTGGGCATAAAATTTAAATTATTTAGCTATAATGCCTTTTTACCTTAGGGTATCCTCTGTATGTTCTTAGGTTTTTAAAGAACAAAAATGGACTAACTATATGCCTGACATTTTAGTTTATACTTGTCATGAATTTGTTCTCATTGTCTTGTACTCTCATTTTTTCTCTGTAGGGGCTGCTGCATTTGATATGGAATATGGGCGTTGGGTTGAAGAACAAAACAGACAAGCCCGTGAGCTCAGGGCTTCTTTACAAGCACACCTGACAGATAGCGAACTTCGTGTTCTGGTGGATAATGCTATAGCTCATTATGATGAACTCTTTCGTATGAAGGGTGCTGCTTCCAAGTTGGATGTTTTCCATCTTATGTCAGGCATGTGGAAAACTCCTACTGAGCGTTGTTTTATGTGGATGGGAGGTTTTCGGCCATCAGAGCTTCTGAAGGTGATATGCTGAGTAGAGACCTATTAATGAAGTGCTTAATGACATTTAACCTGAGAGAAAGAACTGTAATAGTTGTCATGACTGATTATGGGTGTAGCATTTTGTTATGTTCACTTTGTTTTCTATTCAGCACAATTTTTATGTGAACATGGTGTTCTTCAATCTATCGTTTGTTTATCATAGTTAGTAACTTAGTATACTCTTGAACAGTATCCATACAATATTTGATTAAGAGACACAGATTTCCCTCTTTTGTGAGCATTTCATCATGATAGACAAAACACCTCCATTCTTTGTCAACTTTATTAATATCTTATGGGGAATGAGACATTTCTTGACATCTTGAATACCATTTTTTTTCCTTGGAAGTAACTGCCCGGTAAACTCCCAGGTACTTTCCCTCATTTCAGGGAAGGTACCTGGTGTAAAGTGGGCAGTATTGACTTGGTGTGCCTGCCCCTGTGGGAATCAAACTGGGGACCTGCACAGAATGTTGCATTTCTGGGTCAACTTGTAGCATAGTTTATCCTTTAATAAAAATGTCTTAGTCATTAGTTCTAGGTATGGTTCGTTGGAGGAGAGTAAGATATCCCTTATTCTAGCTTTTTCCAAGTCACCAGATATTTCTTGTAATTAAGTATTAGCAGATGCTATAGTGAAAGCATATCTAAAGAAATTGTACTAAACAATAGAAGGATACTCCTTTGTAGTTGATGCTGCAAGTGTAAGGATACAAACTTGAACAAGAAATTTGCCAAGACAAGTATTACTAAGATATATGGTGGTTAAATATTGTTTGCTAGTGAACACAAGATCTGATGGTTTATCTTGTGGCTAGGATTTAGCGCATTATAGTTAATTCCAGCAAACAGTCAGGTTAGTTGCGTGATAGGGCAAGCACCATTTGCTTTTGTGTATCCTACATACTTTTGTGTTCCTATCTTAGTCCTATATAAGGGGCATAGATCTAGGAAGGTTTTATCTCTCTGACGTATAACTCATTAGATACCATGGGAGACTCTTAGAAATACTGTTGAACAAACTATGCCAGCTAAAATCAATCGAATGCCATGCAATTAAACCTTGTAACTGCTCATGGTGCTCACCAGGAGCCACTTTGACCACCCTAAAGGCCAATCAACTAAGAGGCTTGAAACCATGCATGGGAGCTGATAACATAGAGCAGCTTGAAGGGTGTAGGTTGGCTGAGAGGGTAATTAATATATCCATCTCGCTGCATAAAAGGAGTTTTTGTGAATCATTATATCATCCATCATCTGACATCTCCATTGTTTTGTCCGCTAATTACAGCTCAAAAGGAGTTGTTTGTGAATCACTTTATCCTCCATCATGTGACATCTCCGTAGTTTGATCTACTAATTACAGCTCAATAAATGCTGATTTTGTTACTCTTGTCTTGTGTACTAAATGGCTGCCAAAGCTGTTCTTATAGGTAAATTTCCTCCCTTGGGGGAAATCAGTGGTCTTAGGATCATTTATTACTACTCTTTTCACTATTGAAGTTGACTGATTTGCTACAAAGGTTTGGACTCTAATGCAAGTGTTATTGCAATCAATACTTTAGATACTCCGTTTGGAGGGTGTGCATTATTAACTATAAAAGTGGCTGTGCATATGAAATTTGTTATTGTTAACATGATTTGAGGTTGAAATCAGTGGTGAGAATGGTATAGATTATTTGGATTAGTGCTTATTTCCTAGGTGTTATGTGTAACCTTGTAGGAATGGTTGTTATAGGTTTTCCCTTGCATAATATACTTGTATTCATTCTAAGTTAGTGAGAAATAGTGCTCTTTGTAGTGAATGCTGAACCACTAAGAAAGAATTACTACAAAACCATATATGGAACCAAAATTATATCCATAAAATTCAGGTTGGTCTAGAGCATAGTTACTGTTCTCAGATTTGGCTCAGGCTTGGCGAACTAGGTTACTTGGCATACTCGGCAATATTAAAAAAATGCAAAAAAAAAGAAACATTAATGTAAAAAAAGTAAAGAATGTATAGATAAATATTAAATGTCATAGAAGGATGAATTGTCACGAGTTTGGGACCATCAAAACATGATTCTTTGATTCTCATGACCTATAACACATAGTTAGATGGTTAATACTGATGTCATAGGTATTTAATCTTTATATCCAAGAAGATACCATAAATATTCAATATTTAAAACGTGTATCTATTAATTCTCATCAGTTTGAAACCGGTAAGGATCTAGTTTTGATTAGTTCAAAACCCATAAATTTTTATAGGGCACCAACATAGTACATATTATAAGAGTCAAAATTTTGTATGTCTATGAATCTTGATTGGCCTACAAGGCTACAAGTGGATTTTATACTGGACAAACATAAGACGCTTATGTGGACACATTGGAAGTTGGAACACTTTATTTGTGGATGTTAATATATGAAAATTACTAATGAATATCATGAATATTGACCGGGGATACTTAGTTAGAAGTACTTGAGAGTATGGTGAATATTGACCAGTCAATACTTTATAGGGTTTTTTGAGTTTGTTGGAGCATCTTGAAGGCGAGACTTAGGGTTTTATCACTTGTGGATTTGGATATCAAGGTTTTGAGATGAAAATGTAGGTGGTAGTTGTTGAAGTGATGAAGAGGAGGAGACAGTTTTCCTCGAGAACATGCTTGTGTGATGCATGTTTGTTGTATCTCCTTTTTGTGAGCTAGGGGTTTTCTTTGTTTTCCCTAGCTAGGGTTTTGGAGCATAGTTTTAAAAACCAGCTCATGTGAACAATCAAACCGGTTGGTTAGCAATGTCAATGTAATGAACTGGCACATAAATCCGGCTTGGCGACTGGTCGGTATCGGTTAGGTACCAAACTGGTCGGTTTTGTAGCTAACCAATTCAAACCAGTTGGTTGCATTCCAGACCAGGTTGGTTCATAAAATCAAGTAGTCAGTTTGGTATCTAACTAGTACTAGTTGGTCCAAATTGGCTTGTTTCACTCTGAACCTAGTTGATTCATAAAGTGACGCACGTGACGAGGAGGGGGACCCATGGGTGGTTTTTTTAAGTGGTTTCTAAGGAAACCATGCACTGTTTGCCTCTAAAATTTGCTCCCCTTAACCTATAAAAGTAGTTCTCCCCTCGTATTTCCCTCACACTTCTCTTTCTAGTTTTTGTGAGCATATGAAAACTTGGAGAGTTCCACAACACCACTAAGTTTTTCAATAGCAAGTTTGGTGTTTGTTTGTCATCTTGGAGCTGATTTGGAGCTGTCCAGTGGAGTTGGCATCTTTGGGAGGAGGCTTTGGTAGTTGGTTTTCTTTCCCAAGTATGCTTTCCTCTCCTTAAAATTTCCAGATTTGATTGTTGCCCTTGTTTTAATTTTTTTTCTCGTTTTCATGTAAAAAACAACCCCTCTTTGTATGCTAAATTTTGTCTCTTTAGTTTTCAAATTTATCATAGGTTTTGCATTTTACTTAATTGCATTTTTTTCTATTTGTAGATTTGTTTGCCTTCAAATTTGAAATTTCATTATCCACCATGGCCCTAGAAGCGAAAGATCTGCATGGGTTCATTGTGATGTTGTTGTTGACCAAATTTTTTGCAAATATTGTAGGCACCCAATGAAAGGGGGCTATTAATAGGTTGAAACAACACTTGGTTGGTATACATGACCAAGTATCCCCATGTGAACCACCAAATGTAGTGTTACGGCCTATTGGGGAAGAATGCCTTGAAATGTTTGAGAAGTTTGAGGAGAAGTCTAGGTAAAAGGACATACAAACTAAAATTGCAAGGAAGAGGGAACTTGCAAAAGCTATGGCTATGAGAGGCACACGAGTATGTGATGATTTTGACCTTCAGGAGTTCTCCTCTATCCCTTTCCCTAATGCCCATGACCCCTTTCATAATGTTTCTCTCCCTGTTGGCTTTTAGAGTCAAGATAAATGAAAAAAGAGAATGAACATTAAGAGCTATTTCACAGTTTCCACCACGTCCGCCTTTGCTAATGCCAATGCCTCCCAACCAAGTCTAACTCAACTCACTTTGGATACCCATTAAAAAGGCAATGCAAAGCTATTGCTTTTCAATACATTGTTAGATGGTGGTATGATGTAGATATCCCTTTTAATGTTGCCCGATTGTTAGAAAATCAGAAAGGCAGAAGCATTTTCTTATTCTTGATAATTACTTGTGATGTTTCTTGTTATTACAATTCTTTATATCTTCTTTCCTTTAGTTCATTAAGCAATTACCAAAGCAACAACACATAAAACAATAGACACCAGATGTAGGCACTATGCCAGGCAAAACCCCCCTTTAGGGGAAAACCCAGTCAATAAATTCTTCGTTTCAATAGTATTCTTTGAGACTCTTCACCTTAGACCAAGACAAGACCTTTCCTCCACACCAAGTCTGCCTCTCAGAATTAAGACCCCTTTCCAGCAAATTCGACTAGGTAGCAGCGTCCGACAATAGACAAACTTGGAAGACTTCGATGCCCCAATCCAGAGCACGAAACAGAGAGAGAGAGAGGCACCAAAATTTCGATTTTTCCTTTCTCCTTAGACTTCCCCAAACTCGCATTCACTTCGGCTTCCCGACAACAGACTTCGCACTCTTTCCTAGCTACAAGAGAACTTCACACTTTTTCCCAGCTACAAGAGATATCGAACTTGTGTGAGAGAATGATGCTCCAAATGAATTCGATGTGCTTGTATTTATAGGCTCCATGTGAGGTTGAATAGGGTCCTTAGGCCGACTTGATCTTCTTCTAGGTTGACATGGTATGGAGGATACATAAATCATATTTGACTCAATATTTAAACTTTTTACATGATTCAAAAGCCCAAGAAGGGTCTCTTTAAAAATACAATGACTCTATTGACTTAGAATAAATCCTAGAAGTCCTCAATGGGGACTTTTGACCTAAAACATGGTGACCCAAGCATGAAACCCATGCTTTAATAAGTCATAATAATAATAATAATAAATTTCTTTATTCTTTTGACCAGTACATTACATGATGACTCAAGTACATTAATGAAGACTAAACATAGTTACATTTTCCAACACTCCCTCTTAACTAGGGAGGTAGTCATAATGTACAAATACAATGGAAGATATCAAACTATATGAACCATGAAGAACTTCAGGCATTGCAATGCCATGGACTAGATTCTTGACCAGGGCAATCTATCCAAGTGGTCTTCCAAGAATTTAGGCACCGCAATGCCACAAACTAGATTCTTGACCAGGGAAATCTATTCATGTGGTCTATCAACAATTTAGGCACTGCAATGCCACGGACTAGTTTCCTGACCGGGGCAATCTATCGATGTGGGAATAAGATGGACTCAAGATTTCATCCCCTCTAGGTGCCATCAGGCTTACTTGCTAACCATCAACCTAGAAATCCAGGTTCGTGTCAAAGCTCAATGTTCAACGCCACCTTTCCAACTTTGGGACCTAGACATCAACGCAAAGTGTCAGCCAGATGTCCTTCCAAGCAATGCTTCATTCACAAAGCCTCAACACCCCTTGGTCCAGCGGATCAAGGACCACAAATCTCTCCCGATCAAACTTATTGGTAACCAGCGTGCCATCAAAACCTTCGGGAGATTCACCTGTACAAACACAATCCCAATCAATAATATACTTTTTCATGTACATAATCAAATACAAACCTTCGGGGTCGTTCTAGATGTTGCTCCTCAACTCAGTAGGACTATCAACCGAATCTTTGACAAAAGATTCCTCAATCATATACTTTCCTTTCCTACTTCTCATGTAGCAACATATCCTCTGAAATTCATTCTTCAATTAACACCAAGCTATGCCCTTCCTCTCAACTAGGAAGCACTTCTTCATCCAAACTCCCTCTTAATCTTAGGGAGATCTCTTCTATGTAGGCTTCCTTCGGGAGATGAGCTTCTTCTTTTCATCGTCGAAGAATCTTTTGCGGTTTCCAACCATTTCATCAGAGTTATTATCATCCTCATCATGCTTGTCACATTGAGCATCTTCACAAAGTTGAAGATTGTGTACTTGCACAACTTAGATAGCAAGTACAACCAAATCTATAGAAGCATGAAGCTAGCCATATTAGAATCACATAAGCATTTCAACTTTATACATATTAGATATCCAAAGTTAATTACAAACAAAATACATATACTCTTCAACATCTTGCTAGGGACTTTGTCATAAGCCCTAGACTACTTCACAACAACTTTCATTCCATCTAGGGTTTCAATGTTCATTCCAAAGATATGAGATACCTTCTTCAACAAATAGAAAATCCTAGAAACAATCAAACAAATATAGATCTACAAAGCATCTAACAACTTTTCAAAATTCATTTGTTAGACTTCTCTCTAGGGTTTCATACAAATCCTAGATTTCATACAAAGGAATCAATTAAAACCAACCACAGCTTAGTCATTAACATGTCCAACTTCCACTAGGGTTAGTTGCAAACCCTAGATTTTCGATCAACCATCAATTCCAACCAAAACTTAGATTTCAACAATCTTACATAAACCTCAAATTATCATATTGTCATCACACATCAAAGATTTTTACTTCAACCAAGGTTCAACTCCAAAACCCTAGAATTCCATTTTCACAACAATCATTAAATAAATAGATCTCAGATTGTTATATCACACATACTAGAGAATTTACATCCTACAAGGGTTTAGCTACAAAACCGAGATTTCCAAATGTCATCATCGTAGAATCTTAGACAAGGACTTCCATTAAATCCTAAAATTTATGACCATCAATAACTAGATCAACACACATATCTAGGAATTCATAATCATTCATAAGCACATCATATGTCCGTCAACATTAATACATCTGACCTACACCAGGCTAGGGTTTCAAACTTTCAACCAAAAGGACATATCTATATATGCCTAGGGATTCATCATCGTGCAAAGTCATTTCATATCATGTGTTAGTCAAACCCAACTTCATAAATATTAATAGGAGTTAGACATAACAAACTTGATAGGACTAGGGTTTGATCAAACAAACACACACATACCAAGGAAATCATTTCTAAGACCTTTTAAGGGTCTTGCTTACATATTCCACCAAACCCTAATGAGTTAGGGTTTCAATGTAGATACTAGAAATATAGCAAACTGAACATTACCAAAACTTCAAGGTTCGGGATTTTAGACCTTATCATTCAACCCAAACAAGTTAGGTTTTCCTGATCATACCAAAATCCCAAACATGACATCATCAATAAAACTTCAAATAGAATTTCACAATGTCCCTAAGTAGTTTAGGGTTTCAAACATTCACATTAGCATACCCTTAGGTAAGGGTTTTCCAGAACTTGTCTAGGATTATACAAAATCAGTGAAGAATATGAGTGAGGTGGGTAGATTTATTAAGAGATGAATCACCGAAAACAAGAATCATTATGATTCAATATAGCTAGACATGACAATGTTAGTAATAAATTGTCAAATGAATAATCCTTTCAATATAAAGAAATCAATGTATTTAAAGCATACCTTTGTTTCTTGGCAAACCTTGTCTTGAGAGGTCCTCATTCATACTTCTTGCAAATGTTTTTGTAATCAAGACAATAGAGGGAGAATGGTGATTAGTATTTAATATAATCAAAACTAAATGAATACATGAAACCAAAAAATGAAAGGAAATGAGATACTTATCTTAGGAAGTCGTTGGGGGCTCCCTCCAAAGCTTGAGGGATACCTACAAACTTATAAAACCAATAAAAAATGTCTTTACCAAAATATGTTAAAAACCTACAAATTCTGAAACATATAAAACAAGATATCTAAAGCTACAAGCAAAGGGCTTAGTAGTGTAAGTCCCTAATGTCAGATTCTTTGGGCTTGCCTTCTTCCTCAGCAAAGTTAGCATGATCTCTATCTCTCTTCTTATTCTTTGGATTGTCGAGACAGTCACTCTTTAGTGACCCTTCTTATGGCATTGATAGGATTCTATCTTGGACATGTCAACTTTCTTCCTTGGTCCTTTCGATTTCTTTCCTTTATGTTGAGCAATAGGCATTTGATACTCCTTCAAGATTGGAAACTAAAGAGATCCTTAATTCTTCTTGACTGCAAGCAGTCAATAGTTCTTCAAAAGTGGGAGCTTCCTTCCAACTGTTAAGACCTACAACAAATGCACCCCAAGAGGATCGCAATCCTAATAGAGTATTGATCACGATTTATTTGTCTAGAACAATTTCATCAATGGCCAAGAGATCGTCCCTGATTCTAGCTATCTTCACAAAGAAGGATGCCCACAGTGTCTTCTTTAGTCATCTTTGTGGTCCTTAGCTCATTATTTGAACTTGCTAGTTGACCAATGTTCTTAATGGTAAATAACTTTGACAAGGCTTCATACATTTCCTGAGCATGGTCAATGTTAGCTATGAATGGGACAAGGTTGTCCTTTATTCCTCTACCATCAGAGTCGTGGCCACCAATTCTAAATTCCCTGTATTTCACTTTGTCAGCATCACTAGAATCCTTTGTAGGCTTCTTGACCTTTCCTTTGACCAAGTCCAATACCTTGTTCTTTTCAAGGATTAGGTCAATCCTCTTCTTCCAGGACTTATAGTTAGAGGCCCCTTCAAGTTTGTTCTCTCCCTTGATTGTGTTAGACATCTTCCTTGAGTATAGTAGACTCCTTCCCTGAGATAGTCCTTTTGAATGGTTCCTTGATCCTTGATCAAGTGCTTGAGATTGCCTTTTACTTCCTTCTTCACCAAAGCTTTGATACCATGTTAGAAAACTAGAAAGGCAGAAAGATTTTCTTATTCTTGATAATTACTTGTGATGTTTCTTATTATTACAATTCTTTATATCTTCTTTCCTTTAGTTCATCAAGCAATTACCAAAGCAGTAGCACGTAAAACAATAGACACTAGATGTAGGCACCATGCCAGGGAAAAATCTTCCTCAAGGGAAAACCCTCTCAAGAAATTCTTCCTTTCAATGGTATTATTTGAGACTCTTCACCTTAGACCAAGACAAGACCTTTCCTCCACATCAAGTCAACCTCCCAGAATTTCGACCCCTTTCTAGCAACATCGACTAGGCAGCATCTTCCAGCAACCGGCAGTGTCTAGCAACGGAAAAACTTGGAAGACTTCGATCTCCCAATCCAGAGCACAAAACAAAGAGAGAGGCACCAAAATTTTGATTTTTTCCTTTCTCCTTAGACTTCCCCAAACTCACATTCACTTCAGCTTCTTGGCAACAAACTTCACACTTTTTCCCAGCTACAAGAGATATCGAACTTGTGTGAGAGAATGATGCTCCAAATGAATTTGATGTCCTTGTATTTATAGGCTCCATGTGAGGTCGAATAGAGTCCTTAGGCTGATGTGATCTTCTTCTAGGCCAACATGGTGTGGAGGATACATAAATCATATTTGACTCAATACTTAACCTCTTTACATGATTCAAAAGCCCAAGAAGGGTCTCTTTAAAAGTAAAATGACTCTATTGACTCAGCATAAATATTAGAAGTCCTCAATGGGGACTTTGACCTAAAACATGGTGACCCAAGCATGAAACCCATGCTTTAATAAGTCACAAAAATAATAATATTAATTCTTTTATTTATTCTTTTGACACGTACATTACATGATGACTCAAGTACATTAATGAAGACCGAACATAGTTACATTTTCCAACACTGATCTCCTTATTACCAAGTTATGTGGGACTCTTATATCTATAGGAAAGGGATTTAAAGGCCCTAGTATGCATGACTTGAGGGTATCTCTTTTGCAAAAAGAGGTTTTGTCCATTAAAGAATATGTGAATGAGTTTAAAGAGTCATGGACCAAAATAAGTTGTTCCCATGTTAGATGGATGGGCTGATGGAAAGAATTGCACTCTCATAAATTCCCTTATTTCTTTCCCTTAACGAACCATGCTTTTGAAATCAATTGATGCATCAGATAGGGTGAAAGATGCAAACCTATTATTTGAGCTTTTGGATGAGATGGTTAGGATAGTGGGAGAGCAGAATGTTGTGCAAGTCATTATAGATAATGCCTCAAACTATATTCTTGTTGGAAAGAAGCTAGAGTCCAAATATAGGACCATATTTTGGACCCGATTTGCTGCACGTTGTGTATACCTCATGCTTGAGGACATAGGAAAAGTTGAGTGGGTAAAGAACACTGTAGAGCATGCCAAGTGTAACATAAAATACATCTACAATCACTTATAGGTATTGAGCCTAATGAGGAAAAAAATTGGGGGCAAGGAGTTTGTTAGGGCTCGTTGCCTCAAAATCTAGTGGTCCTTGTGAGGATCTAGACCAAGATGCAACAATGAGGTGGATTGCCACTATCACTTTAGCAATCCTCCTCTTGCTCTTTAGTGGAATTTCACCACACGAGGCTTCCCAGTCATCACCTAAAGGATATTCTAAGTCAATTGCTCAAGGTGATATATGTGAAAGGCTACGCAAGGTACGTCTTAAATGAACAAAGGTACAATTCTTCATGTAAGGGAACGATGTACAACAACAAAGCCTTAAAAGATACTTGATACCTAGGGTTTCAAAGTGTAGTTCAACAAGGGGTGTTTAGGCATGCAAGAATAAAAAAAGGTTTGCTTTCATGATGAAATCAACAAAAGGGGATGGAAAAGCTTCAAGATATCCCTAATTTGAAGCCTTGTTTAAGATTAGGGTTTGGTAGGGCACAAATTTCCTAGGGTTGATATCAGCCCTATCAAGCCAAATTTCACTATGAGAAGAGCAATATTTTGAGATAATAGGATCAATCAAGGTGAGATGAAGCCAAAATAACCTCAACATTTTCCCTCTAAAGGCTCTAGTTGAATTTGGCCCTATGCCCTAGCCCCAATGTTATCAAAACTGAACTAGTGATTGAATCGAAAAACCTTGTGGACTGGGAACTGGAAAAAAATAAACAAATAAAAATAAAATTGGTTTTACCAAAAACACATAAAATATTCATATTTTAAAGAAAAACATATATATTCATGTGCATCCATATGAATCCAAACCATTTATATACACAAATATGCAAAAGTTCTCATTTACATAACATGTAAGGGTGCACATAATGAAAATGGCATCGAGTGCAATCCATCTTTAAACCAAAAATACATCAACAAATAGACTCTAGATGGCCTCTGGCATCCAAAAAAATCATGCTACAACAAATGCCTACATATCATCAAAATCCTTGCCTATATTGGGGTCTTTGTAATCAATATAACCATTTAGGCATTAAAATAAGATAGAAAAAAATGTAGCATGTCATTTCAAGATTTTGTTTGAGTGATGGGTATATTTTTAGTAGAGTTGTGATAGAGGAATTTTACAACCAATGCCACTAACATCAAAGTACATAGAGGGCTTGATGCTCTTTATTAAATACTAGTTCCATACCCTCGTACATGACAAAATCCAATGGAAACATTGCAATCCCCCCAATCCTAAAATCCCGAAAAAACTATTAAGTCTACTGGATTTTGAGTGAAATCTAAAATTCTACTTTCTCCCTATGAAATCCAATGAGGTTTGAACTTTGAACCACTCTCGAACATCCTGAGTCATTTCATGGTAATGTTAAAAATTTAAGTAAATCTCTTTTACTTTAAGAATTTAACATTATCGTGAATTTCATAGCAATACTAGGGCCATAGGCTTGATTATTAGGCAGGCCTAGGGGAGAATTAGAAATGGGTCAACCTATTGAAAAAATAAAAATAAAAAATAAAAGGGCAAATTTTTTACGTTGTTGTGTATAGG
Source organism: Pinus taeda (assembly GCA_000404065.3). Classification (NCBI taxonomy): domain Eukaryota; kingdom Viridiplantae; phylum Streptophyta; class Pinopsida; order Pinales; family Pinaceae; genus Pinus; species Pinus taeda. The sequence continues at coordinate 19,152 of APFE030408662.1, forward strand.
TACAAATTGAACTAAACCGGTCCTAAACTAGTCGGTTCGGTGAAATAGATGGTTGGGCACCGAATCGGCCTATTCCAGTTCGGATCGATGTTGGACCTAAAACAGCCAGACCGGCTAGTTCCATCGGTTTTGGTCTGGTTTTGATAACACTGCCTAGCCCTAGCAGATATCCTTAAAGGGCTTAGGAAAATAGAAAAGGAGAAAAGATAAAAGGTTTTGATGAATTTTGACCACCACATGGATCCCCATTGCCTTTCCCTGCATGGGTGATGGAGTCTTTAGGGCTAAATTTAAAAGATATCATATCTATGCATGGAGTAAGGGGGGAATCCCTAGTTTTAAATTTTGATGAATTTTGACTGCCACAAGGATCCCCATTGCCTTTCCCTACATGGGTGATGGAGTCTTTAGGGCTAAATTTAAGAGATCGAATCTATGCATGGAGTAAGGGGGAAATCCCTAGTTTTCACTTGCAAACCCTGACTATCTTTCTATGAGGGGAGAAATGAAATAGAAGAAAAGTGTCTTGGTTGTCTTCCATGGAATTCAAGGAAAATAGATTCAACATGCAATAACTAACCAAAATTTTTCAATAAAAATATGCATTTAGACAAGGTACAATAGAAAAACCCTAGCAAACATTCATCACATGTAAAACCATTACAAATCTGCAAATATACTCACAATTTTTCCAAGAAATTGTCTTCTTCAATCCCAAAAAGAGATATCTAATACTTAAACTAGTCTCCAAATAGTAATAGCTCCAAAAAAATCACATCTCCACGAGTAGCGAGTAGCAAAAAGGCTAAGTTGAGCCCTCTAAAGGAGGCTGAAATCCACAAGTGATGCTGAAAATAAATAATGGAGTGATCCTCCATAGGAGGTCTATCACATTCATTAATCCAACTAAAAGTAATGTTTATGGCCTGGACCTAAGGATGAGGATAAGAGGACGTGACTCCCAATGAACTAGTGACCACAAGCCCAAAAAATGGAGATTAAATCGAGGGAATGATGGAAAGTGCTAAGTGTGGAATAATTATTGACACAGTACTTCAATCCAAGTCTCCCAAGTAGTGTCCCTCCTATAACCTTAATGCCTCAGAGGAGATCTCATGGGACTAGGGTCAAAAACTAACCTCCTTGGTAAAGTGAGAGAACGTAATGTTCCAAACTTAAACAAGCAGTGATATACAAAAGCAAATTCGATTTATGCACAAAAAAATTAAACGATCAACAAATACTCAATGCACAACAGAAATGAGAACCAGTTGAGCCATGTTATTTATGAATGGAGAAAGTACAATAGTTTGGGAAAAGCACCTGGGCTTGCCTCAAGGAAAAGCTAGATAGAACCCAGGTGTCAATAGTAATCCCAAATTCTAGCAAACAAGTGATCCTCTAAAGCTTTGCGCTGTCTCCTAGTGACGACAATTGTTGGATTGAAAGGAGCTGCAAGAAACCCTGCCTCCGGTGCTCGGAAAATGATGAAACTTCAGCCACAAGCTCCTTGGCCAAAACCCACAAAAACCTAGAAAGGGTTTGGCCTGAACCCAACCATCGAAATTTGACCTCCTCTATGGCCTATTCTCTTCGAATAGCTCTAGAAATATGCAGTGTTCCACGGGGACACGTCCCCCAGGGTCAGGTGCACGCACCCCTCGCACCCCACACACCCGGGACGGGGAGTCTCTTGGGGGTGCGTTTCCCCACGCACCCTTTTTGGGGAGTCTCGGGGAGACGCAAGGGGGTGCGTTTCCCCAATGTGGGAGTCTAGACTCACCAAGACTCCCCAAAAAGGGTGCTTCTGGGCGTCCCCCTTCAGTGTGGGAGTCTAGACTCCCCAAAAAGGGTGCACTTGGGCGTCCCCCTTTAAATTTGTCTAATAAGACTTAAAAATTAAAAATCAAAAATTCAAAAATGAAAACTATTAATTTTTTTTTTTAAACTAAAATTAAAACTAAATAACTAAAACTTAAAAGCCTAAACCTAAAAGTCATGAAAGGCAAAACTTAAAGTTAAAAGCTCATTTCATTTCAACCCAAAGTCATTTCCATTTCCACGCAGAGGCATTGAAAAATGAATGATATCGATCAATGTATTTGAATATTTTATTATTGATTTTTATTTTTGTTTTTCGAATCTCATGGTATGTATGAATAATAATTAATTCAATAATGAGACTTGTCACTTGAGTATGTCATATGAATGATGTATGTATCAAAATAAATGATGAGGATGGATCAATGGTTCAAATTTCAATTGTCTATTTAATATTTTTATGCTTTCATTATTGAACAATGAATATGAACTTGAATTATTATATATATAAATATATACTTCGGCGACTCCCCGCACCCCCGAAATTTCCCTAAAAATTGAGGGTACTCCCACACGTCCCCCTTGTGCGTCTCCCCGCACCGGTGTCTTGGTGGAACATTGGAAATATGGCCTGCAAGAAATGGCCACAAAGTCCTCCAAGCTCTAAAAAGGGAGCAAACTTCACCCTGAATAACTCCTCCAACCTCCACGGCAAAGCTCAGCGTCAAGGGTTGATACTCTACCCACCAAATGAGCTCCCAAACACTGCCTATGCACTGGCCCAAGTAGTAAGAAAATCACACTGCCAAGGCTGAAGCTCAACCAGCTCCCAAACTCCCCCAAAGGTTGACAATCCTCAGCCTCTCCTCTGGAAAATCTCACAGCAAAACTCCACTACTCAGCTCCACAAACAACTTGGACTCCTCTCTCATTGCGTCCTCCAGAAATACGCACCACTTGGAAGGAAATGCTACTGCTGGAAATCACAATGTGAATCTCATCCCGAAGAAAGGGTGAGCTCTTCGCCTGAAGAACTTGTGCTAAACAGCCAGTGACTCGACTAAGCAGCTCAAGCAACCAAGAGAAATCAATAAACACTCATGAATGAATAAGAATAGGAGAGCTGCCCTCCTTATATAGTTTTCATGGAGGACTTTTCCCTCCATTTCGTCCTCCATCGGGGGTCCCACTTAACCAACAACATGCAAAAGTTATCCCCCCTCCATACATATCGAACTAGGGAGTGCGTAATTCCCTAGTGAAGATGGTCCCATGTGTAACTTAACTACAAAACAAAACATCTTCTCCTAGTCTAATCTCCTAAAAGCATCGAATGGGGTCCACTAACTCCAAAATTGGCCCCATAATACAAAATTAAATCTTGTCCCAAACTGATTTAGGAAGGGACATGACAGAGAACAGGTTCACAACTTCACAATCAAGATAGGTTAATCATCTTCACCCCTTAATCCATGTTAGAATGCCCAAAACATTAAGTAAAAGCACATGATTGCAAGATGGTTAGAGTACTTGCCGAATGGTGACCCACCTTCCTTAAGAGGAATGCCAGATGGTGAGGAGTCTCTGACCGATGCAAATGGCAGAGGAATATGGCATATCATCAATGTACTGAGAAATTTAGGGTTTCTGGCTGGGTGGCTGTCCAAAGGAGAAATTTTTTCTCCTGTGGGGTTACCCACTTTTTGGTGGGTATCAATTCCCAGTAGCGAGGGATGTGTTGGAAGACCCCCAGTTCTGTCCATTGTTTTTGGGCTGCCCCTTAGAAGTGGCAGGGAATATCTGATAGACAATAGGAAAATGATTTCATTTCACTGATGGAATGTGTGCTCCAGGGAAGTAACAAAGTTCCATTTCCTTAAATGCAACAATAACCCATAAATGAACTCAACACAAAGAGCATCTTCAGAGTTTCTTTTCTCAAGATCAATGGACATTTTGTTGAATATGTCAATAAAGAGTGGATGGACTGCCCTCATATTTGTTGAAGTTGTAACCAATTTTCCAGCAAATCAGCCTTGAATCCTAATGGGTAAAGCCTGTTATAGACGATATCCTTGAACTCTACCCAAGTCTGTCAAGGGTTGGTTGTTGGCTGCCAAATGTAAGAACTTGATCCTTCATGTAAACTTCAACAGTCATAATCTTGTTGGCCTGTTTCAGGTGAATAAAATTTCCATGCTGCAAATCAGAAGTCAAGCTTATCACTGTTGAGAGCCCTGTCAAATATAGGCGCTGATAGTTTAATGTCCTGCTTAAAGGTCTGCTGAACAATAGGTTGAGGTTGAAGCTGTGGCTAGGCTTATTGCTGACAGGTGATGGCATAGTCATCATATCATGCTTCATTTTACCATGGAATTCTTGTTCTTGTTGGGTCTGCTGCTGTTGCTGCGGAATGAGGGTTTCCAGCAACAAGGATTGCTATTTCTATGTTTATTTGACCAAGACTTGGGCAAGGTAGGAGTCTCTCCATTCTCTGGAGTTTTAATGGGAAGGCATAGGACTTAGGAGATGCTGGAATAGATAGGATTTTACACTTGAAATAGTGATCCATGAGTTTCAAGAAAAAATGAAAGAACTTAAAAGAAATGACAAAAAAGGATGGAATTGGTAAAAAAAATGCAATTTACAACTCCACAAAATTTGGTGCTACAGCTGTAGTCCCACGATGTGGAGAGCTTGAAGAAAGATTCCAGGTAGGAAGAAAATCCCAAAGAAGTCCAGATTGGTGAAGTTCTTGAGAGGCCATGATCTTAAGGCTTTGATACCAATTGATATAGGCACAACACATGCAATAGAAGAAATGTACTCTCACACAAGAAAACACAAGGGAGCAAGTATAAGAGTAAGATTGCTGGAACTGTACACATGCTATGGGGAGAGTGATCAAACTTGATCATGTGATCAATTTAGACTAAGCCACCAAAAACAGATAGAAAAGTACAAATATTATAATACATCACCCATATTCACTAGAGCAAGTCTGATGATATGTGCCTATTTACATTGCTTTTCTTTAACATTCAAAGACATGGTTGGTGAAATTAAATCTTTTCATAGAATGTTTCTTGAACATTTTATCATTTGAGAAGCATTGAATCATGTAAATTTTAAATGCATTTTTGTCAGATTAAAACTGCAGAGTTTTGATGTGCATGTAACTTGTCTGATAGCTTAGATGCACGGGAATATTCTGCTTAGAGAATGAGATCCTAATAGTATATTTTGCAGATTCTTACTCCACAAATTGAGCCTTTAACAGAACAGCAATCATTCGCAGTATCTAGCTTGAAACTGTCATCACAGCAGGCAGAGGATGCACTTTCCCAAGGCATGGAAGCACTTCAGCAGTCCCTAGTTGACACTCTGGCAGGAGGTTCATTGGGTGCACCAAATGTTGCCAACTACATGGGGCAAATGGCAATGGCAATGGGAAAGCTCGGGATGCTTGAGAGCTTTGTACATCAGGTTATTTTCTGTACTTTTCTTATCAGGAAGTTGTATACTTACCTACAAGTTGTCTGAATTCCCATATAGGAAAACTAATCGTATGAATTCCAAATAAAAGATTTTGAGTGGCAAAACATGTTTTTGATGTATTTATTTATGATATTTGTAAGCAATTCCTTCTTCTTCCCTTAACTTCACTTATGTCAGTCTGCTCTAGGGAAAAATTATAGTTCAACATGGATCAAAGAGTTTTCCACTGGAAACACTTGAACTGGCATGGTTCTGTGCTTTAAACTGAGCATCTTTTCCTGTGTGAACTTTTTCTGTTTTGGTTTCTGATGAATATTCTCTCTGTAATCAATATTTTACTATATTCATTTGGTTGAATATAAATGTAGCGGCTAACTAATACAACAGAAAGACGCTTATGGTGCTCCTTCCATCCTAGCTAATAAAGGTATTTATGGAGAATATTTTAATCTTCTGTCACTGTATTTGGGAAGAGAAGAAAAGAGATTTGTGGAAGAAAGATAACCTCTGCAAATAAAAGGGGTCAGGTTATATCATTTGAATGTTTGAATTAATGATTCTCTTACTTTATAGTTATCCACATCCAGGATTATCCCAATATTCAAAGTCACATGACAATATGGTGCTTGAAACGATTCTTTGGAATATTTTTTTCCTGGACAGTTACCTTGAAGTACCGAGTATTCTCCCTACTTCTTTTGTGATCCATTTACCTTGTTTTAAATAATAATAGCAGAAATTATTTACAACATATAGTTCTGGATTTAGTTGGTTGTTGCTTTAGAATTATATTTTAAATCTGTATTGCTAAGAGAAATCTTACCAGCATGCAGTTAATGGTCTGAAAAACAGGCAGACAATCTCCGTCAACAAGCTCTGCAGCAGATGCAACGTATCCTTACAACCCGTCAAGCAGCTCGTGGCCTCCTTGCTATGGGGGATTACTTTACCAGACTACGGGCCCTTAGTTCTTTGTGGGCTGCTCGTCCTCGTGAGTAAGCTTAATCCCTGAAATGACTTGATTATTGGTGAACCGCTTGAGCTGACAAAAGTAGTCTGCTATACTCCATTTAAAGGCCATTTACCAAGAGCCAAGAACAGCCTGATGTCACATTTGGTACAACTCTTTCAAAATTCGAGTGTAACTTACATGGAGGGAAGCCAAGCAGGTGAACCAGAATAGAGGTTATTAAGAAATTTGTCTTTACAGAACCTCATTGCATCATCTTTCTTAAGAATAAAATGTATAGCTTTCTGGAGTGTACAAATATTCAATGTTGTAACTTTTCTTAGTTAGATAGTTTTATCTCTTACTTGCCTGGACTGTATACGTAATGATTGGGTGTCAGGGTTAATTTGCAAAATAAAAATGAATAGGAAGGTGGATATGAAAGTTGAATTCTGTCCATGCTTGGCAGCTTCAGGTCAAATCTAGAAAAGATAGACGATGGGAAAAAACAGGCACAAGATTGAAGAAGAAATTGAAATAATTGTAACTGACATGTGAATATTAGAGTACGTCGCATTTAACTGCCTAATGACTTAAAAGTCCTGGTATTCTAATGCTAGACTCTCATTTAATACTCGAGAAACAATTAATTGGCTATTTTCTGACAGACATATGTAATGAATCTTAGAACAGGTAAGCATTGCACATGAGACTTAACCCTTTGAAGCAGGATAATTAATTTATGATGTTGAACAGTAGTGAATCCCAGCAATTATGCCTTCAAAACCTCAAGAGCCTACTCAACTCAGCTTGACTTCACTCTTTGATGTGATAATGAAGATCATGCAGCTCAATTGGAGGTAGCTTTTCTAGAGTTTAAAAGGAAGTGCTGAACATTTAAGATCTTTTGTGCCAGCAATTATTTTTATCTATCAATTAGAATATACTAGCTTCCAATTTCAAGGAACCTTGCTTGATGTTTCTTATAATGCTTAAGCAGGGAATGGTTATTAATGTTCAGACTCAGATAGTTCTGATGAGTAAGTATATGTGCTACAGCCTACAGCCTTGGATATCTATCGAGAAGTATAGCTGTAGAATAACACTTTTTCTTAAAATTTGACAGAGCTAGACAAAATCACGATTTAGTGTACCATCAAATCATGGCAAGCTGACAATTGCTAACTATGAAGATTTTTGAACGAAGTGTGGTTAGCTGGAGTATAGTGTCTTTCAGTTTTCTGCCTATGCCTTTAGAAGCTAGATAATTGAAGTGGTATACATTTAAACATGGCTAAGCTTATCTTCGAGCAATTACCCATTATTTCACATTGATTGTGGATGAACATTCACAAGTATATACTTGGTGATTAGTTCAGAATTTAAGAATTTGGACTTCCTAAACTAGCACAAGAAGCTTTTTTCCTCCTAATCAGGTGCTAAACCTATGTTGCACGAAACTTCTAGGAACCAGGTGTTTCGAGCTGTACCTGTACCCAAAATTCCGAAACTTGACCAAAACTCAACCATCATGGAATCATCTATGAGAGTTTATATAGACTTGGTTTTCCTTCTAAATTGTCATCTATGGGTCTTATTTCCCTTTTTTCTTGCAAGATAATGTGTTATTTATTTATTTATAAATTTATTTATATATATATATGATGTTTTGGTTGGCGTTTCCATTTTTGGGAGGTGACGTTTCTAAATGTACCCATTTTGGAAACTCTGAAACGTTTCAACGCTTCGTGCAACTTAGTGCTAAACTATATCATTTTCTGAGACCTATTTTTTTTAAAAGGAAGTCTTGTGTTGTTGTGCCTGGATGGGATTCTTTGGTGCCATCACTCTTTTGTTGACAAAATTATGTGAGGTAAGAATTAAAAAATCTAACGAATTTGGACAAAAGAATGAACTAGCAGGAGATGCTATGCATACACCATAACTCAATTTGCACGTGTCCATTATTAGCGATCAGTAAGGCTATGATATGGACCAAGGAAGATGGAATGTAAAGTATATCACCCAAAATAATGGTCATTTTGATTGTCATTTCAGCGATTATAATAGTACTTGCTTGAAACAACCATCAAACCAACACCAAAGTTCAAGGCCAATAAAACATACTGAATTCAGTTATCATGATGCTTCCTTGAACTACTTTTCAATTAATACAAGAGTTCAAGAGCAGCTAAAAAATAATTGAACTGAACTTCTTTAAGCCAAAGAATATATCATTAACCAATGTCATTCATCTTTTTATATAGCAGCCATGTATGAGGTCAGTTATGAACTCACACACAGGACCAGACTAGTTGCAATTCATGGGCTTCTGTACAACTTTTCCTGTACATGCATTGTTGCTTTTATGAACATTGTTTTTATCTAATTCAATCTCAATTTTTTTCTGTATATGCAACCCTATGTGAGTTTGATATATTTTCATGGGAAATCTAGTGGTTTCATGGAGATATGATAATGTTTAGCGCATGTTATTGCAAAGGAGCCACATGGCAGCAAACTCTGATTATCACATGGTGCAATTGGTCACAACATCAGCTTAAGATTTCAACAGGTAATATGATAACAACTTACCCTAGCACCAACTAGTTCAAAGTCTCCTCGCTAGCACCAGTCAACCCAAGGGAAATTGTGTACTAATTTAAGAACTTTCTAGCACCAACCAGACTACTGGAATAAGCACAGTACTTCAAGATTTTGCAAAAGAACAATTCCGTTGCAACAATTACCTTGTAGGTTTGTTGGCATCTACCAAGCCATGAGGTGAACTGTGCATCAATGTCTCCTTGCTAGTGCTACTACCAACCAAAACAAGGGTCCACAGTCTCAAAACACGGTGACAAGAAGGTTGAAGGTCCCTTGCATACATCCCCGCTGGAATTTTCTCTATGTGTGCTGGTAAATTTAGGCAAATAGCCAAAAATAAGAGGTCCCCAGATTAAGAACTAGAACCAAAATTATTATAGAAGATCAGCATCCCAAAAATAAGATATGGTATTTTCTTGCAAATCCACAAAAGAGATAGATTTACTCTCATTGTCAAATCATGGGCTCCCTTTTACAGTTGTAAGGCAAGCTAGCCCTAGATTTACTCTCATTCTCAAATCATGGGCTCCCTTTTACAGTTGTAAGGCAAGCTAGCCCTCTTACTCTATAATTCTTCATTTCTTAGGTTTGTTACCCATTAAAATATTAAAATAGGCAGACTATTTAATATTTAGTCATGTTGCACGTGGATGCATCGCTCCCTTAAAAACCCCTGTACCCACGGATCTGACCTTATCGGGACCTAGCAATGACTTGGGAATGTTCCCAAAGGTGGAGGATGCCATTGGTGACTCAGATGGTTTAACTTTGGACTTACCCAGTATGTTTCGGAGGATTTTCAGGGATGTTGAACGACGACCCCGACATCCCTAGAAAATTTAGGGGATAACGGACAGTTTCTCATGCTGGAGAACCCATGGGCAATGAAAATTAAAAACGCTTCTGGTTGGAATCCACCCTCCCTCACTTAGTTATCCACTGTAACCACCGTTTCTCACTCGGTGATCTGCTGTGGCTGCCTTCATTCCGCCCGTAAAGAGGATGCTGAACTCAGAACTGTGAACGTTTACCTTGCAAAGAGGATGCTGATCCAGTGAACTGAACATTGCAATCGCAGCTGCAGGCAAAGTTCTAACAGCAGATTGGTCTTTGGTGTATTGAAAAAAGTGGATTCGCTAGACTTATCATTTATTGTTTATCATGGTTTTTGTTGGGTAAATGAAGTGATCTTTGAAGTCATTAACGATTGCATAGTGGCTGCAAAGGCTACTGTCTCTATTTTGTGCCTTTCTTCCTTGCATTTTGAATTTCATAAGTTCTGTAATTACTAATTGCCAATTGGATATTTAATAAAGTGAACTAGTTCTATTTCATCATTCATGTTTTTGGTGAATTCAAATATTTAAAATATATCATCTCTAAAGTCATTGAAGATTGTAGAATGGGTAGCAAAGGCTAGTGTTTTTGTTTTATGCATTTCTTTCTTTCTTCTTGATTTGTATATTCTGGTTTTGTAATTACTAATTGCCCACTGGATATTTGTGCATTTCATATTTTGATCTTGTAGTTATTAGTTGTCATCTTGATATTTATTCAGTGAACTAGTTCTATTTCATGATTCATGTTATTGATGAATTGTTATTTTTTTTAATATT